>SJYC01005726.1:0-19356 GCA_006408675.1 Madoqua kirkii
TTTTTGGGGGTGTTAGTTCTAAAAGGTCTTTTCAGTCTTCATAGAACCATTCAACTTCAGCTTCTTCAGCATTATTGTTTGGGGCATAGACTTAGAACTGTGATATTGAATGGTTTGCCTTGGAAACAAACAGAGATCATTCTGTCATTTTTGAGACTGCATCCAAGTACTGCATTTTGGACTCTTCACTCATTAGCAATGGAGTAATAATGATAAGAGCATTAATTATAACAATAGAACTGCTGTTTATATGGAAGTTCTACCATGTGTAAAAGCTATAAGTAACCCTAAGTGGTTAGTCAGATAAGATCTTGAGCTCATTGTTTTTGTTCAGTCACTCAGTTGTGTTCTTTGTGACCCCATGGACTAGAGCATGCCAGTCATCCTGTTCACTATCTCCTGGGGTTTGTTCAAATTCATCTTCACTGAGTTGATGAGTTCCATCTATCTCATCTCTCCCACCACCTCCTCCTTTGTCTCCCATCTTTCCTAGCATCAGAGTCTTTTCTAAGGAATTGATTCCTCACTTCAGGTGGCCAAAGTATTGGAGCTTCAGCATTAGTCCTTCCAGTGAATGTTGAGAGTTGGTTTCCTTTACGATTGACTGGTTTGATTTCCTTGTTGTCCAAAGGACACTCAAGAGTCTTCTGTAGCACCACAGTTCAAAAACATAAATTCTTTTTTATGGTCCACTTCTTACATCCATATATGACTACTGGAAAAACTACAGCTTTGACTTTGCGAATCTTTGTCAGCAAAGTGATATCTCTGTATTTTAATATCCAGTCTAGGTTTGTCATAGCTTTTTCTCCAAAGGGCAAGCATCTTTTAATTTCATGACTGCAGTCACCATCTGCAGTGATTTTGGAGCTCTGGAAAATAAAATCTGTCACTGATTCCACTTTTTCCGCTTCTATTTGCTATGAAGTAATGGGGCTGGATGTCATGATTTTAGTTTTTTTTGAGTTTCAAGGCAGCTTTTTCACCCTCATCAAGAGGCTCTTTATTTCCTCTTCACTTTCTGTCATTAGAGTGAGATATCTGAGGTTGTTAATTTTTCCCACTGTTTGATTCCAACTTGTGATTCATCCAGCCTGGCATTTCTCATGATGCATTCTGAATATAATTTAAATAAGCTGGGTGACAATATTCAGCCTTATGGTGCTCCTTTCCCAATTTTGAACCAGTTGTTCCATGTCCCGTTGTAACTCTTGCTTCTTGGCCTGCATCAGGTTTTTTGGAAGATGGATGAAGTGGTCTGATATTCCTGTCTCTTTAAGAATTTTCCAGTTTGTTGTGATCCACATAGTCAATGAAGTAGAACTAGACGTTTTTGTGGAATTCCTTTGCTTTCTCTATGATTCAGTAGTGCTGGCGATTTCATATCTGGTTCTTCTGCCTTTTCAAAATGCAGCTTGTACATACAGATGTTCTTGGTTCACATACTCCTGAAGCTTAACTTGAAGGATTTTGAGTGTAACTTTTCTAGCATATGAAATGAGCACAGTATTGCACTTATTTGAACATTTTTTGACATTGCCCTTCTTTGAGATTGAATGAAAACTGAGCTTTTGTAGTCTTGTGTCCACTGCTGAGTTTACCAAATTTGCTGACATATTGAATGCAGCACTTTAAAATCCTAAAGATGATGCTGTTAAATACCTTAAGTGGAATTTCATCACCTCTTCCTGAGGTCATACTGACCATATATTAACATTTTATCCTTGGAAAATATTTAACCACCTCCAGACTCTTTTTCTTCACTAATAAAATGAGATTATAACAATTCTTATTCTCTTAGGTGGTGGGGAATGAAACGATATAATTTATATTCAGTCTTAGTATAGTGTTGACTGGAGCAGGCAGTGGCAACCCACTCCAGTATTCTTGCCTGGAGAATCCTATGGACAGAGGAGCTTGGTGGGCTGCAGTCCATAAAGTTGCAAAGAGTTGGACATGACTGAAGGAAATGAGCCACACACATACTATTGGATCCACTGTAGAGCCTCAGTATGTGTTGACATTGATGTTGGTGCTGCTATTCATACTTCTGTATCATACCTGACTTCAGAGCCACCTGAAGTTTTTATCCCACTTGATCTATTTAACCAGTCTCTATACTTTCCTAAAGTGAAAGTGAAATTCGCTCAGTCATGTCTGACTCTGCAACCCCATGAGCTATACAGTCCATGGAATTCTCCAGGCCAGAATACTGAAGTGGGTAGCCTTTCCTAGCCCAGGGATCAAACTCAGGTCTCATGCATTGTAGGGAGAGTCTTTTTACCAGCTGAGCCACAAGAAGCCCAGTAGACATGTATGGATGTGAGACTTGGACTGTAAAGAAAGCTGAGAGCTGAAGAATTGATGCTTTTGAACTGTGATGTTGGAGAATACTCTTGAGAGTCCTTTGGGCTGCAAGGAGATCCAACCAGTCCATCCTAAAGGAAATTAAGTCCAGAACATTCATGGGAAGAACTGATGCTGAACCTGAAACTCCAATACTTTGGCCACCTGATGCAAAAAACTGACTCATTTGAAAAGCCCCTGATGCTGGGAAAGATTGAAGGCAAGAAGAGAAGGGGCTGAGAGAGTATGAGATGGTCGGATGGCATCACCGAATCAATGGACCTAAGTTTGAGTAAATTCTGGAAGTTGATGATGGACAGGGAGGCCTGGCATGCTGCAGTCCATGGGTTTGCAAAGAGTTGGACATGACTGAGGATCACAATAAACTGTGGAAAATTCTGAAAGAGATGGGAATACCAGATCACCTGACCTGCCTGTTGAGAAACCTGCATGCAGGTCAGCAAGCAACAGAACTGGACATCGAACAACAGACTGGTTCCAAATAGGAAAAGGAGTACGCCAAGGGTGTATATTGTCACCATGCTTATTTAACTTATATGCAGAGTACATCATGAGAAATGCTGCTCTGGATGAAGCACAAGCTGGAATCAAGATTCCTGGAAGAAATATCGGTAACCTCAGATATACAGATGACACCACCCTTATGGCACAGTAAAGAAGATCTAAAGAGCTCTTGATGAAAGTGAGAGGAGAATGAAAAAGTTGGTGAAAACTCAACACTCAGAAAACTAAGATCATAGTATCTGGTCCCATCACTTCATGGGAAATAGATGCAGAAAAGATGTAAATAGTGACAGACTTTATTTTTGGGGTTCCAAAATCACTGCAGATGGTGACTGCAGCCATGAAATTAAAAGACACTTACTCCTTGGAAGGGAAGTTATGACCAACCTAGACAACATATTAAAAAGCAGAGACATTACTTTGCCAACAAAGGTCCATCTAGTCAAGGCTATAGTTTTTCCAGTGGTCATGTATGGATATGAGAGTTAGACTATAAAGAAAGCTGAGTGCCAAAGAACTGATGCTTTGGAACTGTGGTGTTGGAGAAGACTCTTGAGAGTCCCTTGGACTGCAAGGAGATCCAACCAGTCCATCCTAAAGGATGTCAGTCCTGGATGTTCATTGGAAGAACTGATGTTGAAGCTGAAACTCCAATACTTTGGCCACCTGGTGCAAAGAGCTGACTCATTTGAAAAGACCCTGATGCTGGGAAAGATTGAAGGTGGGAGGAGAAGGGGACGACAGAGGATGAGATGGTTGGATGGCATCACCAACTCAATGGACATGAGTTTGGGTAAACTCTGGGAGTTGGTGATGGACAGGGAGACCTGTTGTGCTGTGGTTCATGGAGTTTCAAAAAGTCAGACACCACTGAGTGACTGAACTGAACTGATACTTCCCTATTATGCATACTTTTGCATAAAATGTAACTTTTTCACGTTTTTCTAAACACGTCATCCAATTCCCACATAAATCTGCTTGCACATGTGTGTAGAGGCTTTCGCTGCCTCTGATGGCATATTGAAGAAAGTGCCAAGTGGGGCCAGCTGTACTCCATTAGTCTGGCACTTTGACATAGCCTTCTTTCGTCTGATGATCAGTTCAGTTCTGTTTTATGAAATTAGTTTCTCTGACTGTTTTAACCCATTTCGATACTTATCAGGTATTAACACCTCACTGCCTTTGGGTTTTTAATAAGCATAGGGTTCTGGTCCATACAAGAGGGTTAGTAAATGGTATTAACTGGAATCCAGGGATTTTGCTAAGGCCTTTTTTACTGATCAAATATGTTAGAAGAGTGGTGACAATTTTCCACTAAAATATCTGTGAGAACTTGGAATCACTGTATGTATCCATCATGTCCTTCACATATTAGCTCTAGGACACAAAATATTCATATTTGTGCATCTTTATGCATTTACAAGTAGGAATTCCTCTAAGACTGTGTAATAGCCTGGCTCAGTCCTCTAACTGTGAGGCTGATCAGGAAATTGAGAATTTGAAGAAACTCAGTGGGAATTACAATGTCCATTTTAAGTCCAACTGGACATAGTTTTCACCGAGCACAGATAGAACCAAAAAATACCACTTTTAACCTGATTCTCCTCAGGCTAATTTAGTTTTCCTACCAACTTTTGAAGTTTGAAAAGCATGTTACAGTAAAATCTCCCTCATCAAGTAAAGAAGAGGATGCAAAGTGGAATTCCATTGCTGTGTTTAAATAGAGTATCATATTTTTAAAATAATGAGAAATTTTCAAAGAAGAGGACACATCTATGTTTGCTGCAAACTAATCTGTTTGATTTGCAAATATCATTCTTTCTAGTGGAAAAGATTTGAACAAGGTAATTTTAGGCAACAAGACTACTTTAGCTATTTTTGTCTAAATTTAAATTTAAATGAAAGCTCAGCAATCACTCCTTTCAAACCACTGTTTTTCATTGTTATGAATTTATTTTGTCAACAGTGTATTATAGACTAAATCAGTGGTGCTTTTTAAAAATAATATTGTTAAGTAAAGGGTCTTTTATTTCTTATCTGATTACATAATGCAAGCCACTTCTGAAAGCTTAACAGAAAATTACAAAGGCTTCTCTGGGCCAAGATAGGGAAACTAATTCAATTATAATAAAAAGGATTTAAACCCAAGCCATAAGAGTTCTTGCTTTTATTGATTATTTTTCAAGCCTTCTGAAGATTAAAATCAAAAAGCTTTAATGCAGGATTATAGACTAAGCTAATAATCTTAGAAAACCATTCAATTCAGTAATGTTCATATGAATTAGAATATTTTAGCAAATATAATTAAAACATTAAAATTCTAACCTCTGGCAAATAAAAACTTGCAAAATCCAGTGGATCTATAAAAGGAAAATATGTATTAAGTCATATCATTTAGATTATTGCCACTGTATTGAACCAGAAATTATATATGAAAATAAAAAATATGTGGTCCTCTTCAGAAAACAAGGTGACCAGTCTTGGATTTCTCTCTTGTGTTGCACAGCTGATATTCTTATACCTCAGAGTTCACTATAACCCAACAACTGACTGAAAATAACAAACTGCTACTCTTCAGTCAAAAACAGATTGAGCTTACTGATCCATAAAAGTATAAGACTAGCAAAGGTGCTTAATACTGTTCTTCAAGGCCGTCCTCTGGTTCTGTCACTATTCTGTTCAAAATCTTCACGTTCCCATTACTAACATAATAATAGTCAAATACCTTTGTATAAATAATGTGATGTAAAGTAGGATTGTCCTTTTAGCTGGTTTGTTTCCAACAAAAGCATGTGCGGGGCATGGGGCTGCTTGCAGAGAGCTGACATTGACTTCTGAACCCTTAAGTTTTATTTGCACAGCACACATTATTATTCTGGCTCTGGTGCTTCCAGAAGAAAGGAGTAGAAAATACATTGAGAGATCTTGACCTGTGTCTCCTGGAGGTTTTAGAGATGAAAAAGCTTCATGAGAAAGTCTATCTTTCCTGTGAAAATTCCAAAGGCACAACAATGACTGTAGCTGCCTCCAGTGGCTAAATGCAGAGAATGGCGTAGGGTTTGAGCAAGCTATAGTCACACAAGCGGTGGGGAACGCTGTTTGGTCCTGTTGACCACATGCACACCTAGTGGAAAGAGGCCAGGACTTGAGTCCTTTGGAAAGAACTGTGGTCACAAGCCCAGACTGGAAGAAAGGTCAAAGTTACTTAAGAAAGATGCAATATGAAGTGGATCACTGGAAGTCAGGGACTGATAGTGGAGGTATAAACTGCAGCTTAGCAGCAGTATGACCTAAACTGGAAAATGCAGAGCAGAGATGGGTGAAGTCCTTACAAAACAGTCCAAATGAAATGACTAAATGTAAATGAAACAATTCAACATCATGAACCATGAAAACCTGTCTACTTCTGTTACAGTGCCCATTTAGCCTTCCATTTTCAAAAGCTTAAAAACGTAACAAGTATACAGAATGGTGGGAGTTGAGGGAAAAAAGTCAGAATCAAGGAGGAAGAGTAAAAAAATGCCAAAACTGACAGACCAATAAAAACCAATCGGCCTTATTTACCACTCCCCTACCTTTCTCATGAAAGGGTTTTGAGATTAAGGAAATTAGGTGGAAATTCTAGTTTGTATCACACAGTATGGTGTGTTTAGATTTGATCATATTCTGTTGTCATTAAAAAAATAAATGGATTAATTATATTGTCCAAAAGATGCAAATACATAAAAGTGCTTCAGGATTCATTTGATATATCTCCAGGACAGGGTAGTTAAAAGGAGGTGCTTTAAGAATGCAATTACTTTTTGTCTCATATACCACAAGTCTAGTTCACCTGGAACTCTTTTGATTTTGATATTATGAATCTTATAATATATTTCACTTTCATAAACTTGAGGAAGTCTCAAACCACATATGCATTTTCTAAATACTATGCTACACTGAAAATGCTTTTGATGTATGTTTAGCCCATAATTGGCCCTCAATAGAAACTGTTTTTTTATATATCAATTACAGTTTCCATGGTGTGTGTTTCAACAAATGTTTGGACTATAAATTAATTTTCAAATTAATATGATGGTATGTGTTCATGTATAAAGATTATGTAGATTAGATTAGCTCTTGCCTGCTGGCAGGTAATACCAGATATATACCAGATAAATGAATATGTATATATACATACATATATACACATGCATGGAGAAGACAAACGCAACCCACTCCAGTACTCTTGCCTGGAAACTCCCATAGTCGGAGGAACCTGGTAGGCTGCAGATCATGGGGTCGCTAGGAGTAGGACACGACTGAGCGACTTCACTTTCACTTCTCACTTTCATGCAATGGAGAAGGAACTGGAAACCCACTCCAGTGCTCTTGCCTGGAGAATCCCAGGGATGGGGGAGCCTGGTGGGCTGCCGTTCATGAGGTCGCACAGAGTCGGACATGACTGAAGCGACTTAGCAGCAGCAGCATACACATACACATATATATGCCTGTAAAAATGCCTGTGTATATGTATGTGTGTTTACATATACATGTACGTGTGTGTATGTATATATATATATGTATTATTTTCCTTTACTCACTATTTTATTCATCTATTTATTGTCAATATAAACATAGGTTCCCTTATTTCAGTTTATAATTTCTTGATATCTAAGTTGTTCTCATTTGCAGAAACCTTGTGTTCTGTGGTCCTTTTAGTTCACAGGGGCATATTAGAATAATTTTTCTAAGACAATAATAACTGTGAATCAATTATTTCCCTAAGAATCCCTGATTTCTTTTATTGGATAAAACATATACCAAGCAGAGGTATGCTTATTCCACTAAGTGTCCATTGCACCTAAGCCTTTCAACATACAGAGCTAGGAAATATATGAAATATATGTAGACACTCACATGTGTATCCATATCTATTTTAACTGCAGTCTATATATTGATCAAACCCCATTCATTCATCCAGAGAAGGCGATGGCAAGTCACTCCAGTACTCTTGCCTGGAAAATCCCATTGACGAAGGAGCCTGGTAGGCTGCAGTCCGTGGGATTGCTAAGAGTCCGACACAACTGAGCAACTTTACTTTCACTTCTCACTTTCACGCATTGGAGAAGGAAATGACAACTCACTCCAGTGTTCTTGCCTGGATAATCCCAGGGATGAAGGAGCCCAGTGGGCTGCTGTCTATGGGGTCGCACAGAGTTGGACACAGCTGAAGCGACTTAGCAGCAGCAGCAGCATTCATTCATACTGGTATCTCCAATACCAGTATGAACACCAGAGAGTTCTCTCAGGCCATTCGCCCTTTATTTGAAATTCCTTTCTCTGACAATAGCAAGCTGAATTTTATTGGCTGCAATATATTTACTGATTTTTGCAGCCCAAGTTAAAGCAGTGTCAGAACTGGTATCCTAAAACTGTGAAAAACACTTGCAAAATAGAGTGCAAAACTTGAAGTTATTTTCTTTTAGTGTATTTTACAGCATATTTAATATTATTATTTATTCAACATTTTTGTACATCTTTTCCCTTCTTACATAAAAGGTAGTTTTAAGGATATTCTTTTGGACACAATGCTTTTCCAATTAAATTACCTAAAAAAGAGAAAGTTAAATGCAACAGAGTCTGGCAGTTTTAAAGTAACGTTTCATTTTAAAACCCTAACACATTACCTTAAAGATGTTAAACATTAAAGTTAGGAGTTGTTATAGCTCTAGTTTTTATTCTTACCAGGTGGTGTTGGTATCACCAGACGGCCAACACCAAAATCAGATTGATTATATTCTATGCAGCCAAAAATGGAGAAGCTGTATACAGTCAGCAAAAACAAGACCGGGAACAGAATGTGGCTCAGATCATGAACTCCTAATTGCCAAATTCAGACTTAAATTGAAGAAAGTGGGGAAAACCACTAGACCATTCAGGTATGACCTAAATCAAATCCCTTATGATTATACAGTGGAAGTGAGAAATAGATTTAAGGGACTAGATCTGACAGACAGAGTACTTGATGAACTATGTACAGGAGACAGGGATCAAGACTATCCCCAAGAAAATGAAATGAAAAGGCAATGAAAAGAAATGAAAAGGCAATGAAAAGAAAATGAAAAGGCAAAATGGCTGTCTGAGGAGGCCTTGCAAACAGCTGCGGAAAGAAGAGAAGCAAAAAGCAAAGGAGAAAAGGAAAGATATAAGCATCTGAATGCAGAGTTCCAAAGAATAGCAAGGAGAGATAAGAAAGCCTTCTTCAGTGATCAATGCAAAGAAATAAAGGAAAATGAAAGGGAAAGACTAGAGATCTCTTCAAGAAAATTAGAGATACCAAGGGAAAATTTTTGGTGATAGTGAAGGACCTAAGCTACTCCATTTTGTTAAAAGAAAAACTCCATTTTGTAAGGTTCCAGGAAAAGAGCCTTTGAAAAATCCAAGAGCCTTTGGAAATCCCCTGACCTCACCCCACTACCCTCAAGCCAATCGGACCCCAGACCAGAATCTCCTGACTTAACATTCAGGAACTCGTGGCCAGCCCCGGTAATTGGAATCAATCAGAACCTGTGGCTAGCCCAGGAAATGGGAACCAATCAGAACCCAACACCTAGCCCTTCCCCCAGAAGGTAACCAATTAGATGTCTCCCAACCCGGAAACTCCCGTTTTACAAATTTCTTACGCGAGAATACGCTATATAAGCAATGTAACCCAGAGCTCAGGGCTCCTCCCCATAGCTGCTGTGTCAGTATCGGTGGGAGCCCCAGCTCGAGCTTGGAAATAAAAACTCTTGCTTTTGCATCGGATATCGGCTCCCTGGTAGTGATTGGGAGATTTCGTGACTTGGGCATAACAATAAACAAGGAGGCCTGGTGTGCTATGGTTCATGGGGTTGCACAGATTCGGACACGACTGAATGACTGAACTTAAGTGCATTGAAGAGACTGTCTGATTAAACTAACTGTGGGAACTCACAAAGTTATACTTTTCTAGAACAGAGAAGACATCTTATAGGCAGCATGGGAGGAAAATGTTATATGAAAACATTTATGTAACATTTACAATAAAATTATCTTAAATATTTAACAGGGGATAAAAAGCATTTAATGTACTCATTGGATGTGTTGATGGGGAAACCCTTGTTCTATGGTTCTTATTTCAGACTACACTGCTGCTGCTGTTGCTGCTAAGTCGTGTCAGTCCTGTCTGACTCTGTGCTACCCCAGAGATGGCAGCCCACCACGCTCTCCCGTCCCTGGGATTCTCCAGGCAAGAACACTGGAGTGGGTTGCCATTTCCTTCTCCAATGCATGAAAGTGAAAAGTGGAAGTGAAGTTGCTCAGTCATGTCTGACTCTTAGCGACCCCATTAACTACAGCCTACCAGGCTCCTCCATCCATGGGATTTACCAGGCAAGAGTACTGGAGCGGGGTGCCATTACCTTCTCTTTAGGCTACACAGTTCATGCTAAATCATCGTGCTGACTCAGCCACTCTAGGGGAAAAGTAAAACCCTAATAGTAATGCAGAATGGACTACCCACCAACAACTAGCAAAATTTTCATACATTTTACATAAGGCCTTCCATCTTACAAAATTATTTTCTTATTTATAACCACTAAGTCTCTATGCCAATATTTTCTTATAAATGCTTAATTAAGGAGGAGATAGAAGAAACTATATTATTTTCTGCAAAGCAAAATTAAAATTACCAGTTTGGTAAAATATCATTATTTCTAGTGAGTTCACTAAGGTTTCACAAAACTGGGAAAAGTCTAAGAAAAAACTACATACACAACACATACATGTACAACATGACGAACAAATCTCACAACACATTAAAGTGTTTTCTTTCCCAAAATATGACTGTCTCTAGGGACTTTTGTTACCCTTTCTCAAAGCATGTCTCCACATTGGTACCACAAGCACAGCAATTACTAAAAATCTACATTATACATGCTATATGATTTGATACTAAATTGGATCTTCCTTATCACTGAAGTAACATGAATATATTTAGTTTTCCTCCTGAAATGAAAAGGTGTCAGATCAATTCTTACTCTCTGATTTCTGCCTTTGACTCTGACATTATTACAAATTGCCCTAAGGCATATCTTTTCTTTTAATACACTGTCTCAAATGCAAATGTTCAACCGTAGTTATTGTTCAACATTATATAACCAAGAAGAAATGCCACCTAGTTATTAAACTGTCAGAACATTAAAAATGAATAAATCATAACAAGCTTCATAGTCTATAAAGCCATAGCAGCAGTCAGTTTCTTCAGAAGAGAACTTGGAAAGTGCATAGAGGGAACTAAAGGACCAAAACTGAGAGGAACAATTTATTGTCTTCAAACATTTTTGACTGTGTCATGAAAATTAGTAAGGAAGTAGAATTTCCCTTGTATTAACCATCCTTTTATTTTCTAATATGTGACTTAGTTAAGGGAATATTTCTAACTATTAAAGTATAGTTCCTTGCTGAGTAGCTCTAACAAGGCACCACCATCTGATATTTAATTGTGAATTGAAGTCACCTCAGATATCTATTTGTGAATACTTCAGATTTAGCTTTACACAAGTTTCCATTACATGAGAAACATATTTTCTCACATGAAATAAATATTATAATTTTCTTTCTTCTTCTCTCAGTGGCCATATCAACATAATTGAGCCACATCATCTTTAATTACAGCACAGATTTTTTTCTACAGTGTGTAATAAAGCATGTTTTCATCAGGTATCCTCTTAGGACAAAGATAGCAAAAGGTTTTGTATAGTAACTCAAATGGAGTTTTGTCACGTTTAATTAACATAATGCACTATTTACCTTTCATTGCAAACCAAACAAACCTAAATGACCTAAGCTACTCCATTTTGTTAAAAGAAAAACTCCATTTTGTAAGGTTCCAGGAAAAGAGCCTTTGAAAAATCCAAGAGCCTTTGGAAATCCCCTGACCTCACCCCACTACCCTCAAGCCAATCGGACCCCAGACCAGAATCTCCTGACTTAACATTCAGGAACTCGTGGCCAGCCCCGGTAATTGGAATCAATCAGAACCTGTGGCTAGCCCAGGAAATGGGAACCAATCAGAACCCAACACCTAGCCCTTCCCCCAGAAGGTAACCAATTAGATGTCTCCCAACCCGGAAACTCCCGTTTTACAAATTTCTTACGCGAGAATACGCTATATAAGCAATGTAACCCAGAGCTCAGGGCTCCTCCCCATAGCTGCTGTGTCAGTATCGGTGGGAGCCCCAGCTCGAGCTTGGAAATAAAAACTCTTGCTTTTGCATCGGATATCGGCTCCCTGGTAGTGATTGGGAGATTTCGTGACTTGGGCATAACAATAAACAAGGAGGCCTGGTGTGCTATGGTTCATGGGGTTGCACAGATTCGGACACGACTGAATGACTGAACTTAAGTGCATTGAAGAGACTGTCTGATTAAACTAACTGTGGGAACTCACAAAGTTATACTTTTCTAGAACAGAGAAGACATCTTATAGGCAGCATGGGAGGAAAATGTTATATGAAAACATTTATGTAACATTTACAATAAAATTATCTTAAATATTTAACAGGGGATAAAAAGCATTTAATGTACTCATTGGATGTGTTGATGGGGAAACCCTTGTTCTATGGTTCTTATTTCAGACTACACTGCTGCTGCTGTTGCTGCTAAGTCGTGTCAGTCCTGTCTGACTCTGTGCTACCCCAGAGATGGCAGCCCACCACGCTCTCCCGTCCCTGGGATTCTCCAGGCAAGAACACTGGAGTGGGTTGCCATTTCCTTCTCCAATGCATGAAAGTGAAAAGTGGAAGTGAAGTTGCTCAGTCATGTCTGACTCTTAGCGACCCCATTAACTACAGCCTACCAGGCTCCTCCATCCATGGGATTTACCAGGCAAGAGTACTGGAGCGGGGTGCCATTACCTTCTCTTTAGGCTACACAGTTCATGCTAAATCATCGTGCTGACTCAGCCACTCTAGGGGAAAAGTAAAACCCTAATAGTAATGCAGAATGGACTACCCACCAACAACTAGCAAAATTTTCATACATTTTACATAAGGCCTTCCATCTTACAAAATTATTTTCTTATTTATAACCACTAAGTCTCTATGCCAATATTTTCTTATAAATGCTTAATTAAGGAGGAGATAGAAGAAACTATATTATTTTCTGCAAAGCAAAATTAAAATTACCAGTTTGGTAAAATATCATTATTTCTAGTGAGTTCACTAAGGTTTCACAAAACTGGGAAAAGTCTAAGAAAAAACTACATACACAACACATACATGTACAACATGACGAACAAATCTCACAACACATTAAAGTGTTTTCTTTCCCAAAATATGACTGTCTCTAGGGACTTTTGTTACCCTTTCTCAAAGCATGTCTCCACGTTGGTACCACAAGCACAGCAATTACTAAAAATCTACATTATACATGCTATATGATTTGATACTAAATTGGATCTTCCTTATCACTGAAGTAACATGAATATATTTAGTTTTCCTCCTGAAATGAAAAGGTGTCAGATCAATTCTTACTCTCTGATTTCTGCCTTTGACTCTGACATTATTACAAATTGCCCTAAGGCATATCTTTTCTTTTAATACACTGTCTCAAATGCAAATGTTCAACCGTAGTTATTGTTCAACATTATATAACCAAGAAGAAATGCCACCTAGTTATTAAACTGTCAGAACATTAAAAATGAATAAATCATAACAAGCTTCATAGTCTATAAAGCCATAGCAGCAGTCAGTTTCTTCAGAAGAGAACTTGGAAAGTGCATAGAGGGAACTAAAGGACCAAAACTGAGAGGAACAATTTATTGTCTTCAAACATTTTTGACTGTGTCATGAAAATTAGTAAGGAAGTAGAATTTCCCTTGTATTAACCATCCTTTTATTTTCTAATATGTGACTTAGTTAAGGGAATATTTCTAACTATTAAAGTATAGTTCCTTGCTGAGTAGCTCTAACAAGGCACCACCATCTGATATTTAATTGTGAATTGAAGTCACCTCAGATATCTATTTGTGAATACTTCAGATTTAGCTTACACAAGTTTCCATTACATGAGAAACATATTTTCTCACATGAAATAAATATTATAATTTTCTTTCTTCTTCTCTCAGTGGCCATATCAACATAATTGAGCCACATCATCTTTAATTACAGCACAGATTTTTTTCTACAGTGTGTAATAAAGCATGTTTTCATCAGGTATCCTCTTAGGACAAAGATAGCAAAAGGTTTTGTATAGTAACTCAAATGGAGTTTTGTCACGTTTAATTAACATAATGCACTATTTACCTTTCATTGCAAACCAAACAAACCTAAAAGTAGATCCTATGAAAGCAAAATCTTTGAGGTATTTATAAAGTCCTAAATTAATGTTGCAGATTACAGGGTTATACAAAACCAAGTAGCCTAGTATCAAGTGACCTAAATGACTGTTCTTTCAGAAAGTAAATAGAGGTAGATATAAAACTAGGCATTCCATGGCAAACTATCTTGCAATGTCTTTCAGCTGCTCCCTGTATTTTGTACACAGTGCAACCAGTGGAGATTGTCAGCAAGTACTAGAGTAATATATGTGTTTTTACTCCTTCTGACCATCTGAAGTGACCACCAAAATTGAGAATTGAAGTTTCAAACCCAACTAATCTATTTCAGCTATTCTAATTAATCTATCATCAATAGTCTCAGCTACTTTCTACAATAAGTTCTAGTCCTTATTGCTGCCTAAGAATATAACTGAATCTCAAACTTTTAGCTTATCATAAGCAATGCACTTTAATAGGTAGGTATGCATTCTGTGTACTAGTTGGTGAGACATTAACTGCCCATAGTTTTCTTAGTACAAAATGACTTGATGGATGATGGTTGTTATCCTCTTATCTTGCAAATTTATTTTAATAATGGGACAATATTTGGCATGTTTTTGTTACATAATCGACTTCCAGGTACAAAGGCAGAACAGGTCAATCTGCACATGTAACTATTTGTTGCCATCAGATATAATTCTATTAAGGTATAATCTAAAAGATAATATTTCATATTTGATATTTTTCACACAGTATGTAATTCCCTCCATTCTTTGACTACGATCAGGAAGGAACTTAGAATGTCTTTACTTTATAATGAGGGAGAAAGAGTAAGTCTTTTGTACTTTTCTAATTCTGATTTTCAGATTTAAAGTGATAATGGCTCACTGATAGATAAAAGAGAGAATGCCAGGCAAAACACAAAAGAATGTCAAGAGGGAGATATATCTGACACTTCTAAATAGCATATACTATTGTACATCCTTCCAGGGACTCACTTAGTACATTTGTTAGTGAGGAGGCTATTACTGTGTTCATCTACTTATCATATAGTAGCTGTTAACTTCATTGTCACAGATGAGATGCACTTAGATTCCACAACAGAAAAAGGTAGAAGGGAGGGAGAACCAACATTAAAAAATGTATTCAATTTTATTTTTATTATTTCATTTTCATGTTCATTTGATAATAGCAGTTCACCTTTTTATTTTCTTACATATAATTAAGCTATTTGAACAAATAAAATATCATTTAGGAAAAATGCAGCAAATTGGTTTTAATGCAACAATTTGGTTTTTTAATGATTGCTTCCATTACTTAGTGCAAACAATAAGGATGAGGAGGTAGTCCAGGAAATGCTGGAGAAGTGGAATTTTTGAATTTTGAGGTGGAAGGTTTCAGCATCCTATTGTGAGAAACTTGGTATAGAAAGATACCTTTAAGTGCTGTAAACTATGTGAGGAGATATCAAAGGATGAAAGGTCAAATAGATTTAGGAAACACTAAGTTTATTAAAAGTAAACAAGTTTCTTTTATTCAGATCTTCTTTGAGCTTTAAATAAACAATTTGAGCTCATGTGAGAAGATAGCAAGACAGAAAATGTGGAGAAACCAATGAGGAATGTTATATAAGGGAAGCTTTGAAAAGATAAGGTCAGGCTTTATAAATTCCAGATCTGTTGTATAGCAGATTACCTTGGATGAAAAATTTAATTTATTTAAACGTATTGCCTAATTAATAAAAAAATTAAAATCATACCTACCTTTGAGGGATGTGTGAGATATATGTGAGGAAAATGCTAAATGCACTTTCTAGGTAATAATAAACCAAATCTTCCAGATATATTAGTAAACTTCATACTAGCGAAAAAGACTAGTGAGATAATATTTTATATCCCATAGACTCTTTAGGAAGATAAAAATATTTTTTTCTTTTTTCATTGTTCCATTGATGTATCTTGGTGCCTGAATGTGATACAATGAGTCAGTACTCAAATAATGTTTAAAAAATTAAGTGTATGAATAAAATGAGAAAGCATCATTTAAAATCTATGCAGTTTGATCCCAGAATCTCTGATCTCAATCACAGTGTGCTGTGGACTTCAGGGAAAGGTGTAACTTTTCTGTTTTTAATGTTTTCTTTGAGGAAGTACAGCTTTTAAAATCCAAAATATGCAACTAAATAAATGTATCTGGTTTCTTCTGCATTTGTGCAGTTCTTATATTTATCCAGTTACTTATCAATCAGTGTTAAATTATAACTATGTGTGAAATACTGAACTGGCAATGAAAAACTTCATACAAAACTGAAAGACAAAGCTTCTGCTTTCAGCTCTAATGTAATGGAGAAGTGCATGTGTGAGTGCTCAGACTCTTCACTTGTGTCCGACTGTTTGTGACCCTATGGACTGTAGCCCGCCAGGCTCCTCAGTCTGTCCCCTCCTCCAGGAGATCTTCCAGACACAAGGATCAAACCCGCATTTCCCGTATCTCCCGCACTGCATGTGCATTTTTTACTGCTAAGCTGTCAGGGAGAAGAGCAGCATGTAAACAGTTATAAACACAGTTCAACTTCTCATTTATTTATTGTTTACTGGGTACCTACTGTGTTCTGGGCACTGCACTCTGAACAGATGAGATAAATGAAGAGCAAGTAAGTATCTTTATGTGCTTTATACAAAAAGAGCAGAAAACTTTTAGAAAAGGGAAGTCATTAATCCAGAGGTTACAAGCAGCAAGTTCAAAAACTGGATTGGATATTTCTAAAAACTGTATGCAGAGCAGAAAAATCGAATGGAAATTTGCTTGTGCCTACAATTACTGAGCACCTATGTAATGCATATAATGAGATCTCAAAGTATTGTTCTAACAAGTGAATAAATGGTGCTTTAAAGAATTATTTTTAAAGAGTTGGGAGAAGAAGGGATTTACACTGGGAAAATATTTTTAACCTTCATTTTGTATTTTGTTTTTTTTTAAGTTATGGAAAAATGTTTAATATTTCTGGATCAGTTCAGTTTAGTCACTCAGTCATGTCTGACTCTTTGCAATCCTAAGAACTATAGCATGCCAACCTTCCCTGTCCACCACCAGCTCCCAGAGCCTGCTCAAGCTTATGTCCATCAAGCTGATGATGGCATCCAGCCATCTTGTCCTCTTTCATCCTCTTCTCTTCCTCCCTTCAATCTTTCCTAGCATCAAGCACTTTTCAAATGAATCAGTTCTTCACATCAGGTGGTCAAATTATTGAAGCTTCAGCTTCAGCATCATTACTTCCAGTGGATATTCAGGACTGATTTCCTTCAGAATTGGCTGGTTTGGTCTCCTTTTAGTCCAGGGGACTCTCAAAAGTCTTCTCCAACACCATAGTGCAAAAGCATCAATTCTTCGGTGGTCAGCGTTCTTTATAGTCCAACTCTCACATCCAAACATAACTACTGGAAAAACTATAGCTTTGATTAGATGGACCTTTGTTGGTAATGTCTCTGTTTTTTAATATGTTGTCTAGGTTGGTCATAGCTTTTCTTCCAAGGAGCAACCATCCTTTAATTTCATGGCTGCAGTCACCATCTGCAGTGATTTTAGAGCCCAACAAAATAAAGTCTGTCACTGTTACAATTATTTTCCCATTTATTTGCTATGAAGTGTTGGGACCAAATGCCATGATCTTAGTTTTTTTAATCTTGAGTTTTCAGCCAACTTTTTCACTCTCCTCTTTCACTCTCATCAAGAGGCTCTTTAGTTCCTCTTCACTTTCTGCCATAAGGGTGAAATCATCTGCATGTCTGAAGTTATTGATATTTCTCCTTGAAATCTTGATTCCAGCTTATGCTTCATCCAGCCAGGCATTTTGCTTGATGTACTCTGCATATAAGTTAACAATCAGAGTTGAAGGTCAGGAGGGGGGCCATGAGGAGATACCCCACGTCCAAGGTAAGAGAAACCCAAGTAAGACAGTAGGTGTTACAAGAGAGCATCAGAAGGCAGACACACTGAAACCATAATCACAGAAAACTAGCCAATCTGATCACATGGACCACAGCCTTGTCTAACTCAAGGAAACTAAGCCACACCATGGGGGGCCACCCAAGATGGGCGGGTCATAGTGGAAAGGTCTGACAGAATGTGGTCCACTGGAGAAGGGACTGGCAAACCTCTTCAGTATTCTTGCCTTGAGAACCCCATGAACAGTATGAAAAGGCAAAATAATAGGATACTAAAAAGGGAACTGTCTGGGTCAGTAGGTGCCCAATATGCTACTGGAGATCAGTGGAGAAATAACTCCAGAAAGAATGAAGGGGTGGAGCCAAAGCAAAAACAATACCCAGTTGTGGATGTGACTAAAGAGCAATATTGCATAGGAACCTGGAATGTCAAGTCCATGAATCAAGGCAAATTGGAAGTAGTCAAACAAGACATGGCAAGGGTGAACGTCGACATTCTAGGAATCAGCGAACTAAAATGGACTGGAATAGGTGAATTTAACTCAGATGACCATTATATCTATGACTGTGGGCAGGAATCCCTTAGAAGAAATGGAGTAGCCATCATGGTCAACAAAAGAGTCCAAAATGCAGGACTTGGATGTAATCTCAAAAATGACTGAATGATCTCTGTTCATTTCCAACTCAAACCATTCAATATCAAGTAATCCAGGCTTATGCCCCTACCAGTAACACTGAAGAAGCTGAAACTGAATGGTTCTATGAAGACCTATATGACCTTTTAGAATTAACACTCCCAAAAGATGTCCTTTTCATTATAGGGAACTGGAATTCAAAAGTAGAAAGTCAAGAAACACCTGGAGTAACAGGCAAATTTGGCCTTGGAGTATGGAATGAAGCAGGGCAACGGCTAATAGAGTTTTGCCAAGAGAATGCACTGATCATAACAAACACCTTCTTCCAACAACACAAGAGAAAACTCTACAATGGACATCACCAGATGGTCAACACCAAAATCAGATTGATTATATTAGCAGCCAAAGATGGAGAAGCTCTATACAGTCAGCAAAAACAAGAACGGAAGTGGACTGTGGCAAGTGGACTGTGGCTTGGATCACGAATTCCTTATTGCCAAATTCAGACTTAAATTGAAGAAAGTGGGGAAAACCACTAGACCATTCAGGTATGACCTAAATCAAATCCCTTATGATTATACAG
>SJYC01005727.1:0-19984 GCA_006408675.1 Madoqua kirkii
TGGGATGGCAGAGCCTGGTGGGCTGCTGTCAATGGGGTTGCACAGAGTTGGACATGACTGAAGCAACTTAGCATCAGCAGCAGCTGGAATTCCATCACCTCCACTAGCTTTGTTGATAGTGATGCTTCCTAAGCCCCATTTGACTTCACATTGCAGGATTTCTGGCTCTGAGTGATTTCACCATCATGGTTATCTTGGCCATTAAGATCTTTTTTGTATAGTTCTTCTGTATATTCTTGCCTTCTCTTCCTAATGATTTCTGCTTCTGTTAGGTCCAAACTGTTTCTGTATTGTGCCCATCTTTGCATGAAATATTCCCTTGCTATCTGTGATTTTCTTGAGGAGATCTCTAGTCTTTCCCACTCTATTGTCTTCCTCTATTCTTTGCATTGATCACTTAGAAAGGCTTTCTTATTTCTCCTGTCCCATTATCAACTGCTGGTTCTACAACCATCAAACTATGCTATAATCAGAAAAATTAATTCTAAGTTAGTCAACATGATATAAAGTTGAATATAATATACACATTTCTTTTTCTTTATAAGAAATGGACTTATGAATACCAGTGATAGGTCAGATCACATACTAGGCCACAAAATAGTCTCAATAAATATAATACTTCAAGCTTTTTGAACCACAGTGAAATAAAACTAAAAATCAATTACAGAAAGAAAAACAGGAAAAGAACATACTCATGGAAACTGAACAACATGCTGGTAAAACCCAGTGCATCACTGAAGAACTCATTAAGAAATTCAGAAAATACCGTGAGACAAATGAAAATGGAAATTCAAAATCAATGAGATGCCACAAAATTATTTCTAGGGATGTTTAGCATGATACAGGCCTTCCTTAAGAAACAAGAATATCAAATAACTTAGAAAAGGATGGAAAACAAACAAACAAAAAAATAAAACAAAAGTCAAAGGCAACAACAGGAAGGAAATAGTAAATGGCAAAGAGGAAATAGAGATTAAGAAGAATATGAGAGATCCATGAAACAATGAGCTGTTTTTTTTAAAGAATAAAAATGATCCACCTTTAGCCAGGCTCACCAAGATGAAAACAGAGATGATCCAAATAAACAAAATAAGAAACGACAGAAGAGAAATAACAACTGATTTCACAGAAATGCAAAAACTCATGACTGCTCTAATAGTTACATGCCAACAATGTAGGTAACTTTAAAAATGGACATATTTCTAGAAACATACAATGTGGCAAGATTGAAACAAGAAGAAACAGACAATTTAAGCAGGCTGATGGCTAGTAAGAAAATTTAAATTATTTAAAGAAAAAAAAGTTAAAACATGTAAAGAACTAACATCAATCCTTTAAAAACTCTTCCAAAATAATTGAAGAGAAAAGAACAGTTCCAGATTCATTCTACCTGGGCACCATTACACTGATATCCAAACCAGACAAACACACCACACACACACACACACACACACACACATACACACACATACACATACACACACAACAACAACAAAAACAGAAAAGTACAGGTCAATATCTTTGAATATACATGCAAAGATCTTCAATAAATATTAGCAAACTGAATTCAACAATATATTGAAAGGACCCAAATCTAATGATCCAATTGGATTTGTTCTAGAGGCATAAGAATGCTTCATCATTCAAAAATCAGTGTGATACACCACATTAACAAAATTAAGGATAAAAATCACACGATCATCTCAATAGATGCAGAAAAAGCCCTTGAGAAAATTCAACATTCATTCTTGATAAAAACTGTCACCACAGTGGGAACATATTTCAATAAAATAAAGGCCATTTATAACAAACATAGCCAACATACTACTGAATGATGAAGAGTTTAAATCCTTTCCACTTAGTTCAGGAGCAAGACAAGAATGACCACTCAGTGCTGCTATTTAATCCTGTATTGGAAGTCCTAGCCACAGCAATCAGATAAGAAAAAAGAAATCCAAATGGAAAGGGAAGAGGTAAAACTATTTGCAAATAACATGATACTCTGTATAGAATATGCTAAAATTTCCAGTTAAAAACTCTTAGAACTAATAAGTAAATTCAGTAAGGTAAAATACAAGATTAATGTACAGAAATCGGTTGTTTTTCTATACACTAATAATGAACTATCAGAGAAAAATTTTAAGTCTCATTTAAAATCACATCAAAAAGAATAAAATAGCTAAAAGTAAACTTAACCAAGGAGGTGACATACCTATACTCTGATAAACTATAAAATATTGATGAAGAAAAGTGAAGATAAGATAAAGAAATGGAAAGATATACTATGGTCTCAGATTGGAAGAATTAACATTATTAAAATGGCTGAACTATCCAGAGCAATCTACAGGTTAAAACAATTTCTATCAAAATACTAGTGACATTTTCACATCACTAGAACAAATCTATAATTCATATTGAATGACAAGAGATCCCAAATTTCCAAATCAATCTTGAGCAAAAAGAACAAATCTAGAGGTGTCATCCTCTTATACTTCAAGCTATAGTACAAAGCTATAGTAATTAAAACAGCATGATGTTGGTATAAAAATGGGCATACAGATTAATGAAACAGAACAGAGAGCCTAGAAACAAACCCATGCAACTGTGGTCAGTTAATCTATGACAAAAGCAAAAATATACAATGGAGCAAAGGCAGTCTAGTCTCTTCAATAAGTGCGGCTGGGAAAAATGGACAATTACATGTGAAAAAAATGAGACTAGAACATTTCTTCATACCATGCACAAAAGTAAATTTAAAAGATATTGAAGCCCTAAGTGTTATAACTGAAAGCATAAATCTCCTAGAAGAAAACATAAAACACTTTGACATAAATCCTAACAATGGTTTTTTGGGTCTACCTCCTAAGGCAAAAGAAAAATCAAAAAAACAAGTATGAATGAATAGGACCCAATTAAAATTTAAATATTTTTAACAATGGAAACCATTGACAAAATGAAAAGACAACCTAGTAAATGGTTAAAAGAAAATATTTGCAAACATTATGATGAACAGGGGATAATGCCCCAAATATGTGAACAGCTTATTATAACCCAAAGAAACAAACCAATCAAAAAATGGGCAGAAGACATGAGCAGATGTTCTCCAAAGAAGATATACAGATGGTTGGCTAAGGGACCACATGAAAAGATTCTCAGCATCATTATCTATTAGCAAAATGCAAACCACAGCAATGAGATAATCCCATCACACCTGTCAGAATATTGATTATCAAAAAGCTTACAAATAACAAATGAACAAGAGGGGAGCCTATATGCTCTTGGTGGGACTGTAAATTGATTCAGTCACTATAGAAAACACTATGAAGGTCCCTCAAAAAAAACTTGAACTGCCATATAATCCAACAATTCCAGTGCTTGGAATATATCTGGAAAAGAAAAAAAACTAGTTCAAAAAGATACATGCACCCTATATTCATAGAAGCACTATTTAAAATAGCCACTTTATAGAAGCAACCCCCGTGTTTATCAACAGACAAATGGAAACAATATATACAATAAAATATTACTCAACCATAGAAAGAGAATGAAATTTTACAATTTGCAGCAACATGAGTGGACCAATAGAATGTTATGCTTAGGAAAGTAGGTCAAACAGAAAGACAGAAAAATACTGCCTGACATCCCTTATACATGGAATCAAAAAAGTAAATGAAAACGGGCTAATGGATCCAGAAAACAAACCAATGGCTACCAGAGGGGAAATGGAAAGGCAAGTTAGGGTATGAGATTAAGAGATACAAACTATTATGTATAAAATATATAAGCAA
This sequence comes from Madoqua kirkii, assembly GCA_006408675.1. Lineage (NCBI taxonomy): Eukaryota > Metazoa > Chordata > Mammalia > Artiodactyla > Bovidae > Madoqua > Madoqua kirkii. The sequence goes on from SJYC01005727.1 coordinate 3,789, forward strand.
GAAGGATATATTCTTTAGCATAGGGAGTTATAGACATTACCATGTAGTAACTTTTAATATATAATCTGTAAAAAATACTGAATCTTTATGCTGTATACTTGAAACTAATAAATCAACTAAACTTCAATAAAATTATTTCCTTATAAACCTAAAAAACTCCCCATTGTAATAAAACTTCAATTGTTAGAATTTTTATCAAATAGACATTATTTAGAAAAATATCACTATGATCTTAGAAAGATCTTTCTAATGAGCCATTTGTAAAACTAGCTTGAGTTTAAGAAAAGGTAACATTGATAAAGAGACCAGGAAAAGGTGATGAATCAAATCAGAGATCAGAGGTAAAAATAGACTCACTAAAGTTGCAGATTATCATAGCTTTAAAATTTTTTTTTATTTGTGATTATTTCTTAAGTCAAGACTAATACATAATGGTGCCAAATTTTTCATAAAATATTCTATAGTCAAAATAATCTTAATTAAATTTCAGAAGCATGTTGAAATTTTTTATGGGTAAATTTACTTTCAGTCATTCAAAAGCCTTGATAGAGTGGGATGCGCTTGCCTGAGAGACCAACTAGCCAGCCCCAAGGGCCTCCCAAGGCCACATTAATCACCTTGTGTTTACAAGATAGTTTCTTCCCTCAGTCCTTCAAAAGTAGATGGCTAATTTTTTTCAATATCCAAATGTAAAGTCTGTCTCTCAGAAGATTCATGTTAACTAAGCTCATAAAACTGATTTGTACAGTGTAACTGGCTATTTGCTAAATTATATCTAGGAATTGTTATCATAGGTTTAGATCCCTAAAATCATATATAAATTACATAGAAACAAAATAAGTTTGCAATAGGATACCAAGGGGCAACTAAAGAAGCTAATTGAATGGTTGTGTTAGATTGCAATGGTGGCCTCATTTAAAAATTTTCACCTTTATCTGCCCTTTGTCGTATTGTACTATAGTTTATCACAGTAAGGTAGTGTTTTTATCCTTAAGACTTGTGTTGGTGGTACACTTTCAATTTGCCTTGGATAAGTGATTGAAGTAAAAGCAATGGTATACTTGTCTCAAGGCCAGGCTTCAAGAAACATTGTGAGGTTTTCATCTATGCCTCCACCTTCATTGGGATAATAGAATTGGGGAGGGTTTAGCCAGCCAGCAGATGAGTGACCGTAGATGAAACCTGAGGCCAGCCTAGGTCAACTGACAGATCATTGATTCCAGGACTTGTGAGCAAGCCCAGCCAAGATTATCAGATGCAAGAGCATAAACTCTTACTGTCATATGCCACTGAGCAGCATATTACCATATGATTGTGGTAATATTGGATAGTTAACTGATACATTATTAAACAGAATCAGGTTACACTGTTCTAAACACTCCAGTTAAAACAAGCATGCTTTTGAGCACATGCTCTTGCATCTGTCTCAAAAAATGACAGTGGCTCTGCATATGCTTTTGGACTATCCTGGCTTAAGATGTCCTTTTTGCTGTTGTTTAGTCATTAAGTTGTGTCTCACTCTTTTGCGACCCCATGGAAGTAGCCCACCAGGCTCATCTATTCATGGGATTTCCGAGGCAAGAATACTGAAATGGGTTGCCATTTCCTCCTGCAGGGGAATCTTCCCAATCCAGAGACAGAACTTGCATTTCCTGCTTGGTGGATTTTTTACCACTGAATCACCTGGGAAGCCCCAAAGATGTCCTTACCCAGAGCAGTATACATGGATATATACCAATGATATTTGTTTTATTTCTCTTTTTATGCTTTTGAATTAACATTTTTGGCACACAGCTCTCATTTATGACTATATGTGTTATTGGAGATCTAATTCTTTAGAGAAAATAAATCACACAAAAATACACATATCTTTGTATGTATGATATATGGTAGTAGTCTCACCATTACCACAAAATTCCATTTACTTTTAAAATATGTTCCTTTTGCTTGTACTCATGTTTTCCACTAATTTACACAACTTTATGACCACTTTTTTATCTTTTGAAATCTTTCTGATATTCCAACAATCATTTTAAATTAAACTTCTCATCTGAGTGTTATTTAGAAACTGTGGATGTCTAATATCCCTTTCAGTCCTTAGCTTATTAAAAGAATGGATAAAACTTGTTCTTTATATTTCTTTTGCTCTCCTGCTCACCTCTTTCTGTCCCCTAGCATAAGAGTAAATCTGCACACATAGTAAATATATAGTAAGTGTGTGTTAATCTCAGTTTATCCTTGAAAGTTAACTTGTTACACAATTTGAGAAACTTACCACCTAGGATTTTATTGTCTCCAGTCAGTTTAAGCTCCTCATGTAATTGATTTTAATTTTATGATGCTAATGCACTTTGCACCTGTATTAACTTCCTGCTGCTGCTAAGTCACTTCAGTCGTGTCCGACTCTGTGCAACCCCATAGACAGCAGCCCACCAGGCTCCCCCGTCCCTGAGATTCTCCAGGCAAGAACACTGAAGTTGGTTGCCATTTCCTTCTCTGATGCATGAAAGTGAAAAGTGAAAGTGCAGTCACTCAGTCCTGTCCGACTCTTCACGACCCCATGGACTGCAGCCTACCAGGCTCCTCCGCCCATGAGATTTTCCAGGCAAGAGTACTGGAGTGGATTGCCATTGCCTAGGGCTGCTATAACAAGGTAATACCAACTGGGTGGCTTAAAATATCAAAATTTATGTTTTCACAGTTCTGGAGGCTAGACACATACAGTCAGGTGTCTGCAGAGCTGGGCTCCCTTTGAGACTCTGGGCAGGACCCTTCCTTGCCTCTTCCTAGCTTCTCCTTGAGGCCAGGCTTCCATCTGCATCTCTCCAGTCTGTCATCATACTATGTTCTTCTCTTCTTCTTACAAGTAAACCAGTTATATTGGGTTAGGGCCCACCCCAGTGACCTCATCTTGACTTGATTACCTCAGCAAAGATCCTGTTTCCAAACTTAATCACATTCAGAGGTACAGGATTTAGGATGTTAACATATCATTTTGGAGGACACATTTCAACCCACAACAGCCCCTGAGTCCCAGATGTAGTTTTACTCAACTCAGAATTATTAAGAATAAATCCTAAGTAACCAGTGAAATTCTAGAAAATAAATTTGTTCTACTGAATTATAATGCTAGACAATTTTCTGTCAGGCTATTGCAATACCCACTTAGAAAACCAGTGATAGTATTTACAAACTAGCAAGACCATTAACCATTATGTTAAAAGGAAAGGGAATTACAGATGGAGATTTTTCATGTATAGCAGCACAATGATCAGCAATGATATATGGGTGGTTTGCCAAGCAGACAAGTGTCAATAGAAGTTATTAGATTTAAAAAAAAAAACAAAACACTGAGAGTGTATTGTATAACACATGGAAATATAGCATTTATCATGTAATTTTCAATGTAATATCTGCAAAAATACTGAATCACTATGCTATACACTTGAAAACTAATGTAGTATTATATATCAACTATATTTCATTTAAATAAATAGAAATAAATAACATTTTTTAAAAGACTTGAAAAACTTTGATGTTAACCAGAGGATCTTCCAAACCCAGGGACTGAAGCCATCAAACCCCGGTCTCCTGCTTTGCAGGTAGAACCTTTACTAACTGAGCCAGCAGGGATGTCCAAGAATACTGGAGTGGGTAGCTTATGCCTTCTCCATGGGATCTTCCTGACCCAGGAATTGAACCAGGGTCTCCTGTATTGCAGGTAGATTCTTTACCAACTGAGCTATGAGGGAACCCCTCAGTATAGGTGGAAAATTTTCACATATAACAGCACAACCATCAGCAATGCTGTATGGATAGTTGCCAAGCATACATGTGTCTATAGCAGTTATTAGATTAAAAAAATAATAATCTACTAATTGCCTAGAGCTGTCCATCATTTGAATCTGTGAATCAGATCTTTTAGATAGACACTTATCTAGGAACATTGCCAAACTTAGATAACCAATCTTTGTAGTCATACAAACAGCTCATTCATATAAAAATATTGATAAATCTACTGAGTAAAGGGAACAGAATGCTCATTTTGTGAATCACCAATTCATAAATTTGATCCATAACTTTATGCAGAAGATTAGAAAATGGTATCTCATCACCAATTTAAAAGCATATAATTTTAATATTAATAGTAGTCTTCACATGTTGTTAACAAAATAATTACTATTGGAATTTGTATCCTGAATGGCCTAGTTCTCAGTAACATTTTTAATATATCATTTAAGATATATGATATGTGAGATTTGTCTCACAGTCACATAAAGACATATATGCTGTACTTTAGTACATGTATTGAATTGAAAGGGCTTTAAGCCATGAAGGCAGTGGTATATTATCACAGTAATGTTATAATATAACATATTTATACTATAAATAAATGAATAACTGTTTGAATTATCTAATTGTTATAACTATGACTTAATATGTATATATAATTACTATAACTATTAAATGAGGCTTCCCGGGTGGCTCAATGCTAAAGATCTGTCTGCCGGCATAGGAGATGCAAGGTTCAATCTTTGGATCAGAAAGATCCTTAGAGAAGGAAATGGCACCCCACTACAGTATTCTTTCCTGGGAAATCCCATGGACAGAGAAGCCTAATGGACTGCAGTCCATGGGTTGCAAAGAATCAGACACAACTGACTAAGCATGAATATCTATTAAATATACAGTTATAAAAATCTTGCTGAAGTGAAGTTGCTCAGTCGTGTCTGACTCTTTGGGACCCCATGGACTGTAGCCTACCAGGCTCTTCCCTCCATGGGATTCTCCAGGCAAGAGTACTGGAGTGGGTTTGCCATTTCCTTCTCCAGGGACTCTTCCTGACTCAGGAATCAAACCCAGGTCTCTCACATTCCAGGCAGATGCTTTAACCTCTGAGCTACCAGGGAAGCAACTGTAATATACCATCATCATGAAAGTACATATATTTATACATTAAAGAAAATATATTTTCCAAATTCCTGGCATAGAGCTACTAAAACTTTTGGGATTTGCTGAATGACAGATCTTTTGTTATTCATAAAGAGATTGCCTATAATGTGGGAGATCTGGGTTCCATCCTCAGGTTGGGAAGATCCTCTGGAAGAGGACATGGCAACCTCCTCCTGTTGGAATGATTGACTACCTATAGTAAATCATTCGGAGAAGGCAATGGCACTCCGTTCCAGTGCTCTTGCCTGGAAAATCCCATGGAGAAAGGAGCCTGGTAGGGTGCAGTCCATGGGGTCGCTGAGGGTCGGACATGACTGCGCGACTTCCCTTTCACTTTTCACTTTCATGCATTGGAGAAGGAAATGGCAACCCACTCCAGTGTTCTTGCCGGGAGAATCCCAAGGATGGGGAAGCCTGGTGGGCTGATGATTATGGGGTCACACAGAATCGGACACGACTGAAGTGACTTAGCAGCAGCAGCAGTCAATCATTAGAATTTTCAGGCCCGCCCCCAACGTCTGGGAAAGAAGGGGTGCTGGATATTGATTTAATCTCCATTGGACAATGATTTCTTCATTTATGTCTGTATAATGAAACCTTCATAGAATTCCTAAATGACAGGGTTTGGAGAGCTTTTGAGTTAGTGAACATATCAAGTTCTGGGCAGGTGGTATGCCTAGAAATGGTATGGGAAATCTGCATCCTTATATCAGAATTCAGTGTCTCTCTTCCATGTGGTTATTCCAGATTGTATCCTTCATACTATACTAATTCCAGTAAATAAAGTCTTTCCCTAAATTCTTTGTGCTGTGGTAGCAAATTTTTAAACTTGAGGAGGAGATCTTTGGAATCCTTGATTTGTAGCCAAGTTACTCAGAAATATGGGCAAGCCTGGGACCCACTAATTGTGCTTGGAGTCTGAGGTAGAGAGCAGTCTCGGGGGATTGAGCCCTTTACCTGTGGTGCTGGCACTAAATCAGGACATTCAGTATCAAAATTACTTAATGTGAGGTGAAAACCTATATACATTGTGTCAGAAATGTTGTGAGTAGCAAATAAATAGTTATTTATTTTCTTTTAATAGCTATTCAACAAGCCTTCATAGACCTCAAAAAATGAAGCAGTTTTAATTGAAAACTTTGTAAATGTTTTCTTCCCTTTGATATACCCCTCAAATTTGGCTTATATTCAAACTAAAATACCATCTGTTTTATGGATTAAAACATCTTATTACCTTGACAGATAGGACAGTCTTAAGGGAGGCTCAATCACTTTTATCCTTAATTACTTTTTTAAAACAACCTGATCTCTTATGACATAATGAGATATTTAAGAAAACTACCATTTTAGGAAGATGATGCTGGTAAGTTTAAAAGTATACTCAGAATTATTTAACACAGTGATTTGTTAACTTCACTTTTTCAGAACTATGTATATACAAGCATTACAAGATTCTGATATTTTGAATGTGAAGGTTGTTAGTTATCCAAGGTCATCCTCAAATATCTTCCATCTGTTTTACCACGGGTGACATTTTCTGCAATGAATAGGCATTTGTAGGTGTTGATTTATACATCTCAAATTCACTTAATTTACATCCAATTCAAATTTAACCCAACAAAATTATTTTAACCTTTCAATACACTTAATATTATCTTTCATGAGCCTAGCTCAGTGCATGGCTGGGATTCACGATGACTTAACCATGTGATATGCTGACACTAGTAAATTCCTATTAAAAACAAAACAAAAACATAAAACAGATTTTCTGCCATCTTCTAAGACAGGTAAGCCACATTATTTGATGAGTGAATCAGTCAATATTTATTAAATTTCTAATATGAAAAAAACAAACACAATTTTGGAAACCATACGAGAACTTAATCATACAGAATGGTTTCATTGTCATTGTCATTACAGTATAGCCATGGAGACAGACATTAAAAGAGAATCATGACAGGGCATAATTACAGCCTAGAATAGTCTAAAATTGACTTTATTTTTTTTTTAAAGGAACTATCTTCAGCAGAATTCCATACAAATTCTGTATGGTAAAAGATACAGAATTTTCAACTAAGTAGCTAAATAGTAATCATTGCTTCTTTAACACTTTAAAGTTGTTAAACACTCAAATGTGTAAATATTAAATTGAAATCTGTTTTATCTTTGTTTAGGAGAAATAATTTCTGTCAACCTGGTTAAGAATGAGAACACGTACTTAAGGTAGATTCTATCTGTCCAATAACAATTAAATATTGGAGCAATTTGAGCATATAACTTTGCATTCAATAAAAAAATAATGTTCTGGAAAAATGTCCTACTGAGTCCCAATCTGCTGAACTATGCTGTGATGGCTGAAAATAGAGCTTGTGAGAAAAGTCTCTCAGCTAAATTCAACACAGGAGAAAATCAAAGAGCTAGGACACTTTGTTTCAAGTACAGAAGGAGGGTTAAAGTGAATGGCCCAAACAGTTCAGCAACACGCATTATGTTAATTTATTCCAGTCCTCAAAAGGCTCCAGAAAGTTGTTTACATGTCAGAGAAAAAAATCTACCCAGTGAAGAGTCAGCTGCTAAATCTAGTAACAGAAAATGGCTGATTTACTGGTGGCACTACTGTCAGAAAGATGAGGGTAAACAGTTTCTATGCTCCCCATACTGGAAATTCTGGAAAAGAAAAAGGTGGGGGGAGGTAACAAAACTTGCTTTCATATTCAAGACATTATGGTGATAATACCATTATATACTTTAAAACTGAAAATGAAGATGCAGCCTATCAGTTTGTAATATGGAATATGCATCCCGTTTTCTGTAGTGATGAGTTTGTTTCTACCGTTAAAAACAAACAAAACAACTTTGATTGTGATATACTGGAATTAGATAGTTAAGGTTAGAAGAGAATACTTAAGTGAAATCTCAGTAGATTAAAAGAAGAGCCAGAAAGAAGATAAGTAGTGATATATTTAAAACAATTTATGTAAAAAGGAGAAAAACAAAAGGCTTTCCTCTTTCCCCTGCTCTTGCTATCCCTCTTTCCTTCATTGTTTTTTTAATTCCTCAACACAGCACTCAGTGTGTCTCCCATTCACCCTTCCCTGTCCAAAGCTTGAAAAATTAAAAGTCTCACACTTAAATTGCAGAAAGAAGAATCTAGAGTTACTAAAACTAAAAGACATTTTTGGAAGTATCACTAACAGTTATTAAAATAGATGGCTGTTTGAGGGTCTATCCTTTCTTCTTCAGAGAAAACAGAAGTGAAGATTGACATTCTATTTCCCTTCCTATGATTTAGATATAATACTGGTAGAAAATTGGGAAATGAATAGAAAACTTGTTGAGGTCCTTTGTCTCCTCAGTTTTACAAATTATTTTTGTACAGTGGTAAAATATGAGCTGCTGCTGCTGCTAAGTTGCTTCAGTTATGTCTGACTCTGTGCGACCCCTTAGACGGCAGCCCACCAGGCTCCCCCGTCCCTGGGATTCTCCAAGCAAGAACACTGGAGTGGGTTGCCATTTCCTTCCCCAACGCATGAAAGTGAATAGTGAAAGTGAAGTCGCTCAGTCATGTCCGACTCTTTGCAACCCCATGGACTGCAGCCCACCAGGCTCCTCCATCCATGGGATTTTCCAGGCAAGAGTACTGGAGTGGGGTGCCATTGTCTTCTCCACCTATATGGGCATGATCGTGTAAATAGGTTGTTAAAATAGCTAGGTATATTTGAAGTGGAATACAAAGTGAACATTTTATTTTCTTCTCATAAATATTTTATGACCCTATGTGGTTTAAAATAATACACTATTGGTAAAGGTTATCATAACTCTAAGGAGGAACTGTGTGAAATAAGGAGGCTGCCACAAAATAATTTGATCTTGAAAATAATTATTAATACGTGGCCTAAAAATTATACGTATAGATAGAGTCTTGTAATGTCCATTGAAATTGTGAAGCCATTTTAACTTCCAAGGCATTTTTTGACTCTTGACTATAAACCACATCTTATTATATCTACTATTATATATTTTGTTAATGTAGTGCACAGTTACTATCTGTACCTGTTAGAGAATGCATAGTTACTCAAGAAATAACTCTTCAAAGAATAATAGAATGTAATATTTACAACAGACTGTATGGCTCTTCATTACTGAAGGTCTATCCAAACCAAATGTGGATGTAGAAAGTATTAAACCAAGCATTAATAAAATATGATATTATAGAAATTAGTTTCCCTGACTAGTGTAATTTTTGTCAACTCAAATATGTAGAGGGGACATGAAGAAGCCAGACTACATTTATGATTGGAAGTAACAAGGGACCTGACAGAAGAAGCAACAATAACCTGATAAGTTCAGTGAATTTGCTGTTGAAACAAAGAACAAAATAAAATGAACATGTCTTTATGTAATATAACTTACCAGGTTATTAGCTACTTTTTTCCTCTTTTTTTTTTCACTAGCAGTATAACTTCTGCTATCTGTATCTCACACAGTAAAATAAAACTGCATTCTTGAATGAAGACTTTATATAATCATTGGGCACAGCAGCATAGTGACAAGGAAGGACAAACATGTTCAGTGATTTTTAGAGGTGACATACATAGAAAAGTGCATACAAAAAATAACTTCTTAATAATTCAGCAAGATAACATGTCCTAGTATTCTGAAGTTATAGTAAATTATATACTTTGTAGAAATGCATTTTTGCTTGTGTGTATTTGTATTTATATAGTATTCCTCGGAGTTGTAAAATTGTTAATATTTGCTTTTAAACTTTAGCAGCTTACCTTTAGATTCTTTGGAGTTTCCTAGATATCCCATGATGTGGCTACAAATCATTTCTTATACATATTTTTAAAATATTATTTTACTATATTGCAATACACTAGCTCTCTGTAAAATGTGACACATAAGTGATGGCAGGCATTCTTCAGAAGAAATTATTTCAGTATTTTACCATCAAGTATGGCACCTCCATATGATCCATAGATTTTCTTAATTGAAAACTTTAAAATAATATTTCCATCTGATTTCCATTTCTTAAGAATGTGAGGTTCTTTCACCATGAATTAATATTGAGTTGTATTCACTACCTTCTCTTTGTATATTGAGTTAAACATATGCTATTTTTGTTTCATGATTTGTTAAAGTGGTGAGTTACATTGTTAAGCTAGTATTGTATTTCTAGAATAAGCACAGAGTTTGTAATTGTTTTTTAATTTTTATGTATTGCTTCAATGTGTTTGTAAATTAGTAGAATTTCTGCATTTACATTCTGTAGGTTTTGTTTCTGATAATATCATGTGAGTTTATGAATACACATGCCTATATGCATATATGTATATATACGACTAGCAGTTTAGATATATTTTGTGGCAATTTTGATAAATGTTTTTCCTAGATTATCCAGTTCAGTTCAGTAGCTCAGTCGTGTCCATGAATCGCAGCACGCCAGGCCTCCTTGTCCATCACCAACTCCCAGAGTTCACTCAGATTCACGTCCATCGAGTTAGGGATGCCACCCAGCCCTCTCATCCTCTGTCATCCCCTTCTCCTCCTGCCCCCAATCCCTCCCAGCATCAGAGTCTTTTCCAATGAGTCAGCTCTTCGCATGAGGTGGCCAAAGTATTGGAGTTTCAACTTTAGCATCATTCCTTCCAAAGAAATCCCAGGGTTGATCTCCTTCAGAATGGACTGGTTGGATCTCCTTGCAGTCCAAGGGACTCTCGAGAGTCTTCTCCAACACCACAGTTTAAAAACATCAATTCTTCGGCACTCAGCCTTCTTCACAGTCCAACTCTCACATCCATACATGACCCTCTTATTTTTCCCTTTCCCTAAAGAACACTCTTTAGATTTCCTTTAGTTCACTAATAGTCTTTCTTTTCTTTTCCTGACTGGTATTTATTTCACTGTTATTTTTGCAGGCTATTTTTATTGGATATAGACTTCTAGGTTGACATTCCCCACCCCCACCCTCAACAATTTGAATATGTCATTTCCTTATTTTCTGTCCTTCCTTGTTTATTCTGTCCCTCCTTGTGTATTGCTGTTGCCAGCTCCCAGTGTGTCTTATTGCTCATTTAAAAACACTGTTTTGTTTTGTTTTTTTTCAGATGACTTTTAGCATTAGTTATTGGTTTTCAACAATTATACCATGATGTGATTTTCTTCTATTTTTCCTGTTTGAAGTTTATCAGATTTTCTGACTTTGTGGTTTGGTGCCTTTCAAGTTTTAGAAAAAAATATGAACCATTATGTCTTCAGATACTATTTTTCTCATCTGCTGGCAATCCATTTTTATAAATTTTTATTATCTGCCATATGTCTTTTAATATACTTTGCTGCATTTTATCTTTTTGTCTTCCCTAACTTCAGCCTGTGTCTTTTCTCCTGACCCACCTCTCAGTCTTTTCTGTTTTTAAAAATAGCTACTGATTTTGATAATTTAGTTCTTATGTTTCTAGTACTAGACTTTACATGTAGTTATTTTAAAGTTTCTACTTCTTTGGAAATTTTCCCAGTCTCACCTTTTCTTTCATTGGCTATTAAGTATTATTATTTTAGTGCTCATAGCTGGTTAAGTCCCTTTTGTGGCTCTCCTATGAATATCTTTCCTTTGTTTCCTTTATCTTTTATTAAAAATCAGATCTTCTATGCATGAGGACTTTGATAACTTTGTGGAAATTGTGTGTAAAAAATACTGAAGATACTTTTTGGCTCTAGTTGATATAAACTTACTTCCCAACATTGCAAACTAACAATAACAAATTGCTAAAAGAATAAGATATTTTCTTAAATTCAGATAATCTGAGGAGAAAGTATAAATTTAGTAAATTGGATAAGATTACTTCAATGAGAGATAACACAACATGTGAAGAATCAAACAAGATGTGAGGAAGGATTCACTGGAAATATTGGCTTTTAAACTGTAAGAGTCAGAGAGCTATAGAAAGATTTTGAGTAGAATACTGATAAAATTGATTTAAGTTTTAATAGAATTACTCTGACAGCTGAGGTAAAATAATTCTTAGAAGAACTAGGGCAGAATTAAGAAAACAGAAGATATTGTAATAATACAATTGGGAGATAATGGCAGTTTGAATATGGAGTTTTTGAAGTTGGTGAGAAGTTATCAGACACAGGATAAGCTTTTGTAGCATAGTAACATTTGCCACCCAAAATATGCCACTCCCGTGAAGGTTATTTTCATCTGAAAGTAATTGAGAGCAACTACAAGAATAGCTTTCTACCTTTCCCCTATGTTCCTAAAGTAGTACATAAATTTACAACTGTGTCCCTTCACTCCTCTCTATAATGAAGAAAAAGAGTTAATCACCAGAGACAACTTTAGACCCTTATCAATCCAAAGATAGCAACCGAGGAACCCAGGTAACAAACTCCACAAACTAACCTTTAAATGCCCTTAGTTTTCCACTACATATTTACCTTCTTGTAGACCTTGGAAGTCTAGAACGTTGTTTCTTTACAAATGTACTTTTGCTGTTGTTAAGGATTCTTTGTAAACCTGAGTTCTAAGCCACCTCTTGAGTTATTTATCCCTGAGTTTCTTCCATGTATACATGAGATATGTGTGTGTGGGTTAGTTGCTCAGTTGTGTCTGACTCTTTTCGATCCCATGGACTATACCCCACCAGGATCTTCTGTCCATGGAATTCTCCAGGCAAAAATACTGGAGTGGGTTGCCATTCCCTTCTCCAGTATATGAGATATACATGTTAATAAACTTACTGTCTTTATCATTATTATTCTGTCTTTTGGTACAGAACCCCAGATGAGAACCTAAGAGGGCAGATAACACATTTTTTTTGTTGTAGTTGTTCCTCCTGGACACTTCTCAGAAAGAGGAAGTATATTCATGGATTGGATGTGGGATATGGGGGGAAAAGAGAGGGATTTAACATTAAGTTTTTTTGCCTGGTAAATTGAAGTATGCAGATGTCAACACCTGAGATGTGGAAGAATTTTGTAGAAGCAGGATGGTAGGTTGAACAAGATTATTATTTGGCATCCAGTTAAAACTATCAAGTAAGAAATTGGTTATAAAAGTCTGGGGTTTCAGGGAGATGTACTAGTTATACATATAAATTTGGAAATTATCAGTATGTGGGTGGTATTTTAAAATCATCTTTGCAACTGGGTAAGATCACTGAGGATAAACAAACAAAGGTAAGAAGTAGTTGGAGAATGTTGTTTAAAAATGTGTCCCCAGTTCTTTACTCTCCTTTGATTCACATCCTTCCTAATGTGACTTCTTAGTTTTTCAAGAATTAGCTTCTACTCAAAACCTTTTGAATCTAGGTCACCATTGTGACATGCTTTGGCCAATAGATTGCAGTAGAAATGTCAAACTAGGCCTCTAGAAAACTGCATGTGCTTCTGATTTCTCTTTCTGAAGTTTGCCAGTGCCACATGAACAAGCCTAGGCTAGCCTGCTGGGTGTGGAGAGTCACGTGGCTTGGTTACCTCTATTGTCCAGGCCAACTAGCCAGCCAGCAAAAAATGTGAATGAGGCTATTCGAACCAACCATACGTCAGACAACACACCAGCTGAACACATGAGTATAAATAAGCAGTAAAATCATCAGAGCCTATCCCGGGTCAGCAGAACCACTCAGAGGACGTGGATTCTTGGGCAGTAATAACTATTGTTTAAAGCCACTGAATTTGGGGATAGCTTATTATTCCAGATGAGATGGTTGAATGGCATCACTGATTCAATGGACGTGAACTTGGGCAAGCTCTGGGAAATGCTGAGGGACAAGGAAACCTGGCATGCTGCAGTCCATGGGTTCACAAAAAGTCAGACATGATTTGGTGACTGAAAAACAACATTACTCCAGAATAATTACAAGAATCAAGGAAGGAATCCAGAGGGCATGACAGTTACTAAGGAATTAGAGAAATAGAAAGGAATCAAAGAAAACTAAGAGTACTCAGGAGGGTTGAAGGGGGAAAAAGCCAGGTATTTATGATATTTTTTTAATCTGGAAAAATATTTCAAAAGAACCAGAATTGTCAACTCTGTCCAGTGCTGTTAACTCATGTGCAAGGAAGGTTTCAGGTTGACCATTGGTTTTAGTAGATGCTGTTGAGCTTATTTCAAAGATGCTTTCTCAGCCATGATTACAGGATGAGAACAAGGCAAATTTTATGAAAGATGCTAAAGATTACTACATGAATATAATTATAAATTATAAAACTTTGAATTCCACATAGCTCATTTTGGCTGTATTTTTTCTAGTATAATCAAATGTATAACTCTATTATGACATATTAAACAGAAACATCAATTAAACCTAAAATTGTTGATATAGACAAAATAAAATCAAAGCACTCTTGCTGTACAAAACATTATATGTGTGACTTATGTTGTACACTCCATTCACTAAATCAAAGGACAGTTTTATGCAAGATTGCATAAGAACCCTTCTGCCAATGCAGGAAACATAAGAGATGCAGGTTTGATCCCTGGGTCAGGAAGATCCTCTGGAGAAGGGCATGGCAACCCATGTATTCTTGCCTGGAGAATTCCATGCACAGAAGAGCCTGGTGGGCTACAGTCCTTGGGGCTGCAAAGAGTTAAACATGATTGCAGCAATTTAGCATACATGCAAGTATGTAAAGATTCCAAGGACATATGTGGAAGGAATTCATTAAAAGTATTTTAAAGCCTTTTAAAAACTATAATAGCATTTCATAGTTATTTTGACCTATTAGTTACATTAAAGATAGACCTTCACTTATAAGCATTAAAAGTAATTTTCTAGGCCAATATAAAAAAATTTGTAGTAAAATTTGGCATTAAAAGTAAATCATTGATGTTTATTAATAGACTTTTTCTGAAAGTGATGTTGGTGTATTGTTTAGGCAAGTTTGCTTATTTATTTATGGTGATTTTGCTGAATCTCACACAAGATTGAGAGAATTATACAGCCTGAGACAACTCTATTCCTTTGTTGCCCAGAAGGCCATGGTTATCTTCTGCCTCCTGCCTTACCCCCTACTCACCCCCACCACCACTGAAATAGAGAACAAGATATTACGAGCCTCTCTTTCGGTGTTTAACATGGGTTGGAAGAGAATATTGAGGCACTGCTCCTAACCTTTGTGCATCCAGGCCCAACAATGGTCAGACAGAAATAATTACCGCCACTTCAAAGTGATTATAAGCAGTTCTGTGCAAAGGAAAAGAATCATGTTAATTGTGCCCTAGGGAAGAACTGCTTCAGAGGGATACTCTGATTACTTTGAAGTAGAGGTAACTACTTGCGCCCTCTCAGCAGGCTTCACTAAGTAGAAATGTATAAGCTCTCCTGGACTCAAGGGAGGGAATAAACTGAATGCCTAGTAGAAGCATTGATTTCTTATTCTCAGGCGGTAAACTCCTGCGGAACAAGATGCAAAAGCAAACCATGTGATTTCAACTCGAGTGACCCCACTGCATTAAAACTAAATTAGACCAATGTCGATAAGCCTCAAGAAATGAATGTCCTTCTAAAGAAAGCAATAGTTTAATTTATAATTCTGCCTAAAGGTTTCTCTGCTAAAAACAATCAAATAGAATAGATCTAATATTTTCTGTTTAATTTAATATAACATCAAATAAATGTGATAACTGACTAGTTGTGATCACATATTTCAAAAGCACACAGTGACATTTACTTACTCGAAGCTATAGGAAAATGTAAAATTTGTCACCCAGTTGTATTCTGGTGCCTGGAAGATTATAACTCCTGCATTTAACTTTCAGTTCAGTTCAGTCGCTCAGTCGTGTCCAACTCTTTGTGACCCCCATGGACTGCAGTACACCAGGCTTCCCTGTCCAACTCCCTGCTAAGAAATGACTTAAAAACTGAGGAGAGGCATTTATGTAGATAGAGTCATGCTCTAAATTTCCTTTATTAGTGATAGTTTCCCTTCTGACTTGATCTTTGTTACTTAAAAATACATGCCTGCATAAATGCTGTTTCTTCCAAACTCAGGATGTTACAGAAATTAGATAAACTAGCAGAAACTACCTGCTATTGAACTATAATAATAACTGCAAGTGGTCTAATTCAAGAATACTCTTTGTATAAACATCCTGATTCAATATTTTAAATGCTTCTTAAAATATATTCCTTTTTTACTCAGATTATTAAAAATTCATCACAGGCATTCTAACTATACACTAGTTTATAATTGATTTTGAAAAAGAAAAAATAGAGTTATGAATGTTAGGGACC
>SJYC01005728.1:0-18881 GCA_006408675.1 Madoqua kirkii
AGAAACGGATGCAAAGTGTCAGTAGAGAAGACTGAAATTTTACAAATCACATATTTCATGTTATCACTTAGTAAAAAAAAGATTTTTTTACTACTTTTCTAGAAGGTTACACAGTACTAGACATTTTAGTACTAAAAAACCTTGTAGTTGTATGGGATTATAAAACACAAGTACAAAAGAATATTTGTTTTCTGCACTCTCTGTTGACTGTGCTTGATCTCTATTTAAGTTTGTTTATCTCTCAGCAAGTGCTTAACAGCATAATACTGTGTGGAATGGAATATGTTTTTTCCTCCTCAGATTTTTACTAGTTGTTGAATGCTACTGGAAGACTACCATATGGTGTAAAATAAAGATTTCATTTCAGCATGCTACAATATGTTGTATTAAAGCCATAAGGAAAGGAAACTTGGCTATAAAGGTCATAAAATTGTAATGTACCACACAGAAATTTGTTTTCTGCACTCTCTGTTGACTGTGCTTGATCTCTATTTAAGTTTGTTTATCTCTCAGCAAGTGCTTAACAGCATAATACTGTGTGGAATGGAATATGTTTTTTCCTCCTCAGATTTTTACTAGTTGTTGAATGCTACTGGAAGACTACCATATGGTGTAAAATAAAGATTTCATTTCAGCATGCTACAATATGTTGTATTAAAGCCATAAGGAAAGGAAACTTGGCTATAAAGGTCATAAAATTGTAATGTACCACACAGAAAAAGAAGTTGTTACTGTGTAAGTCATCTTGCAAATATAATGATATACCTTTCAATATGTGCACTAAATAAATAGATTTAAAGTATTTTTAAAGGATGTTTTCCTTATGCAAAAAAAAAATCATAATAAAGCAAGTAGTAAGGCTGGATATTGAAGTCTCAAAAGAAACATATTTATGAACTTGGGTCCATTCACACATTTAATAAAATTTATTGATTACTTACAATATAGTAACCACCAGGCAGAAATATGTGCAAACTCAGAATCAGTTCTCTGGGGGCTTATCATTTACTAATGGTGGTTGTAGACAGATAATCAAATAACCATAAAAATGCAGTAGGTTCTATTTTTAGTAGACATTTGAAAATTATGTTCTGTGAACTCAGAGAAGAAACCACTTAACTCTGCATAATAATTCAGGGTAGATTCCCAGAGGAATTATTATTTCAGCTAAAGTTTTGTTTCCATTATTCAGATCTCCCCAAATGGTAAATCTGTGTGTCCATAAGTTTAATTTTGATAAAAAAGAATGATTTCACAGCTTCTACCTTGTGCCCCTCACAGCCCATTTATACAGAGCAGTCCTGAGTAATCTTCAAAAAGTCATTCTAAGCAAGCCATTCTTTTGCTTAAAAGGTCTGGCTTTCATACTATGATTCATAAAGCTGAACTTGCCTCACATTCTTGATGATTAAATGAACTCAGCTCCCTCCACTCTTCCTTTCACTTAGTCTTTCCTCTAGACATGCCTGTACTGCCCTTGTCCCATGTATTTAAAAACACTTTGTGAAGGCATCAGATATGTTAATCCTTTATTCCAGTATCTACTTAAACCTAATTCTGAGAGGGAAAGAACTTTACTGGTCACCCTATGAAAAATTGCATTTTCTAGCCTATTGTGGTTTTTTTGTTTGTTTGTTTAATGCTTATTCCATTTCATTTCACAGTACTGTATTGGTTCTGCCATACACCGACATGAATCAGCCACAGGTGTAGACGATCTCCCCATGTTAAAGCCCCCTCCCACCTCCCTTCCCTGCCCATCCCCCCGGTTCATCCCATACACCGGCCCCAAGCATCCTGTATCCTGTATTGAACATAGACTTGTGCTTCATCTCCCATACGATTGTATACATGTTTCGTTGTCATTCTCCCAGAGCTTCCCACCCTCTCCCTCTCCCTCCGAAGCCAAAAGTCCGTTCTATACCTCTGTGTCTCTTATATTGTCTCACTTTCGGGGTCATCATTACTGTCTTCTATATTCAGTATTTGGTCTTTGTCCCCATTTTCTGGCACAGAGCTAATGAACCCCATAAGGGCTCCTGGATGATGGATGTTTTGGTTGCTGCAGAGATGGTGGGAGCCTCCAGACAGTCTTGGGACTGAGATCCAGAAAGACTAAACCAGGATTCCAGGGTTGGAATGTTCAACTTCAGCCCCAACCTAGCAGGAGGGCAGAGGTAATAGAAATTAAGTCACCAGCCATTGGTGATCGAATTCAATGAATCATACCAATGTAACGAAACCTCCCTAAAATAGCTCCTTTACTTCAGGAGAGTTTGCAGAAAGGGCAGAGACCTGAAGAGAGCATGGAGGCTCTGGGCAAATTGCCCACAGCTTCCCATACCTTGCCCTGTGCGCTACTTCCATTTCGGGGTCCTGAGTTGTATTAGTTGTCATTTATGATAAGCTAGTAAACATAAGATTATTGTTCTCCTGAATTCTGTGAGTCATTCTAGCAAATTATTGAACCTAAGGAGGGGAGTGTGTGAAAATTCCTCATTTATAGCCAGTTGGGCAGAAGTACAGGTTAACTTGGACCTGAGATTGGTGTCTGAAGTGAGGGCAGGCTTCTGGGACTGAGTCCATAACTTGTGGGGATGCATTAACTCAAAATAGTGTCAACATTATTTAAACTAATAGATGACCGATTGGTGTCAAAATCACAGATGTGTTAATTATATATTTCTTTTAATCTGTTTTGTTTTCTCTGAAGTACATATCTTTACCTAAAATTATAGTAAAGTGGAACCAAGTTCACCTAAAACTGTATTACTATGCTGACTTTATTTTCTACTGTATTTTTATTATTTTTTTTTGGAATACAGTTAATTTACAGTATTGTGTTAGTTCCAGGTATACAGCAAAGTGTTTCAGTTATGCATATATATTCTATTTTGAGATTCTTTACCCATATAGGTTATTAAAGGGTATTGAGTAGAGTTACATGTGCTACACAATAGGTCCTTGTTGTTTATATAACTTGATATATGTACAAGTTTTATATATAATATATATATACACAAACAAATGATATATGTAGTTAATGAGATATATATATATATAAACACACTTGATATATATATATAAATAAGTATATATATATACTTATATAGTATTAAGTATAGTATATATATATAGCAGTGTATGTTTGTTAATTCCAAACTCCTAATTTATCCCTTGGAGAAGGCAATGGCACCCCACTCCAGTACTCTTGCCTGGAAAATCCCATGGATGGAGGAGCCTGGTGGGCTGCAGTCCATGGGGTCGCTAAGAGTCGGACTCGACTGAATGACTTCACTTTCACTTTTCATTTTCATGCATTGGAGAAGGAAATGGCAACCCACTCCAGTGTTCTTGCCTGGAGAATTCCAGGGACAGAGGAGCCTGGTGGGCTGCCGTCTATGGGGTCTCACAGAGTCAGACACAACTGAAGCGACTTAGCAGCAGCAGCAGCAGTTTATCCCTTATGCCCCTGTTTTCCCTTTGGTAACTGTTACATTGTTTTTGCTATCTGTGAATCTGTTTTTGTTTTATGAATAAGTTCACTTAATTTTTTTTACTTTAATTTATAATATTGTTAGTTTCAGCTGTAAAGTGAACCAATTGCAAATATATCCACTGTTTTCAGTTGTTTTCCCATAGAGGCCTTTACAGATATTGAGTAGAGTTCCTTATGCTATACAGTAGGTCCCTGTTAGATATCTATTTTATCTGTAGTAGTGTCTATATCTATATCCCAATCTCTCAATTTATCCCTCCACCCTTCTTACTCCTCTGGTAACCATAAATTTTCTACATCTGCAACTCTCTTTCTGCTTTATAGATAAGTTCATGTGTATCCTTTTTTTTTTTTTTTTTTTTTAGATTCTACATATGTGTGTGTGCGAGCTCAGTTGTGTCTGACTCTTGGTGACCTCATTGACTATAGCCTACCAGGCTCCTCTGTCCATGGAATTTTCCAGGCATGAATATTAGAGTGGGCTGTCATTTTCTACTCCAGAGGTTCTTCTGACCCAGGAATCCAATCTGCATTGGCAGGCAGATTCTTTACCACTGTGCCACCTGGAAACCCCAGATTCTACTTAAAAGTGATATCATATATTTGTCTTTTGATGTCTGACTTACTTCACTCAGTGTGACAGTCTCTAGGTTCATTCGTGTTGCTGCAAATGGCATTATTTTATTCCTTTTGGTGGCTGAGAAATATTTCATTGTATATTTATATATACACATCTTTATCCATTCATTGGTCAGTGGACATTTATGTTGCTCCCATTTCTTGGCTATTGTGAATAATGCTGCATTGTACTTTGGGATTCATGCCTATTTTCAAAGTATGGTTTCCTACAGATATATGCCCAAGAGTGGGGTTGCTCTATCAAATGGTAGCTCGATTTTTAGTTTTTTAAGGAACTTCCATACTGTGCTCCATAGTGGGTATACCAGTTTACATTCCCACCAGCAGTGTGTGTGGGGGTTTCCCTTTTTTTCCATGCCCTCTCCAGTATTTAACATTTGTAGACTTTGATGATGTCTGTTCTGACTGGTATGAGGTGATACCTTGTTGTAGTGCTGATTTGCATTTCTCTAATAATTAGCGATGTTGAGAATATTTTCATATAAATCTGGACAGCTATATATATTCTTTGTAGAAATGTGTATATCTTTGGCCCTTTTAAAAAAAATATATATTGAGCCACATGTGTTCTTTTTAAATTTTGGTGATGGATTCCTTGTCAGTTGCTTCATTTGAAGATATTTTCTCACATTCTGTACATTGTCTTTTCATTTTGCTTATGATTTCCTTTGGTATGCAAAAGGTTTTAAGTTTAATAAGGCCCCATTTTTTTTTTCAACTCTAGGAGGTGGACTCAAAAAGTTACTACCACCATTTATGTCAAAGAGTATTCTGCTCATATTTTACTCTTAGAGTTTTGTAGTATATGGCCTTTAAAATTAGTTAGGTCTTTGATTCATGTTGAGTAAATTTTTTTGTATGGTATTAGAGAATGTTGTAATTTCATTCTTTTACACATAGCTGTTCAATTTTCCAAACACCATTTTTGTTGGAGAGACTGTCTTTTCTCTGTTGTATATTCTTGCCTACTTTGTTGTGGACTGATTGACCTTCAGCGTGTGGGTTTACCTCTGGACTTCAGTCTTGTTCCATTTGTCTGTATTTGTGTTTTTGTGCTAGTACCTTAACTGTTTTGATAACAGTTGCTTTGTAGTATAATCTGAAGGCAGGGAGTCTGATTCCTCCAGCTCTGTTTTTCTTTCTTAAGATTGCTTTTATTACTCATGCTTTTGTTGTTTACATATAAATTTTAAGTTTTTTTTTTTTTAGTTCTGTGAAAAATGACATTGGTAATTTGATACAGATTGCACTGAATCTGTAGATTACCTTGAGTAGTATAGTCATTTTAACAATATTGAATCTTCCAACTAAGAATATGGTATATCTTTCCATGTGTTCATGTCATCTTTGATTTCTTTCATCAGTGTTTTATAGTTTTTGGAGTACAGGTTTTTTCCTCCTTAGGTAGGTTATTCCTAGCTATTTAATTAAATTTGATGGGATGCTATATGTGATTATTTTCTTAATTTATCTTTCTGATCTTTCATTGTTAGTGTACAGGAATGCAAGAGATTTCTCTGTATTCACTTTGTATTTTGAAACTTTACCAAATTGATGAGCTCTAGTAGTTTTCTGGTAACATCTTTAGGATTTTCTATGCATAGTGTCATGTCATCTGCAGACACAGACAGTTTTACTTCTTTTCCAAATTGGATTCCTTTTACTTCTTTTCATCTACAGTTGCCATGGCTGGGACTTCCAAAACTATGTTGAGTAAAAGTGGCTATAGTAGACATCCTTGTCTTATTACTGATTTTAGAGGGAATGCTTTCATCTTTTCACCACTGAGAATAATGTTAGCTGTGTGTTTGTCATACATTGCCTTTATTATGTTGAGGAAGTTCCCTCTGTGCCCACTTTCTGGAGAGTTTTCATTATAAATGGGTGTTGAATTTTGTCAAAGGCCTTTTCTGTATCTATTGAGATCATTGTGTGATTTTTATATTTCAGTTTGCTATTGTAGTATCACATCGATTGATTTGTGGATATTGAAAAACCCTTGCATCCCTGAGATAAATCCCTTTTGACTCTATCATATGATCTTTTTAATGTGTTGTTGAATTTGGTTTGCAAATATTTTGTTGAGTATTTTTGCTTCTATGTACATCAGTGATATTGTCCTATAGTTTTCTGTGTTTGTGGTACTTTGTTTTTGGTATCAGGGTGATGGTGGCCTCATAGATGTATTTGGGAGTATACTTTCCTCCGCAAATCTTTGGAAGAGTTTCAGAAGGATTGGTCTTAGCTCTTCACTAAATGTTTGATAGAATTCACCTGTGAAGCCATCTGGTCCTGAACTTTTGTTTGTTGGATGTTTTTTAATCACTGTTTCAATTTTAGTACATGTGAGTAGTCTGTGAATATTTTCTATTTCTTCCTGGCTTAGTATTGGAAGATTGTACTTTTCTAAGAATTTATCCTTTTTTTTTTTTCCAGTTGCCCATGTTATTGGCATGTAGTTTTTTGTAGTATTCATTTATGATCATTTTTTTTTCCTGTGGTGTCAGTTGTAACTTTGTTTTCATTTTTAATTTTATTGATTTGAGCCATCTCCATTTTTTCTTTAATTCTGGCTAAAAGTTGATCAATTTTGGTTATCTTTCCAAGGAACCAGGTTTTAGTTACATTGATCTTTGTTATTATTTTCTTTGTCTCTATTTCAGTTATTTCTGCTTTGATCTTAATTATTTCTTTCCTTCTACTGACACTGTTTTTTCTTTGTTCTTGCTTTAGGTGTATGGTTAGGTTGTTTGAAATATTTATTGTTTCCTGAGTTAAGATTTTTGTGCTATAAACTTTCCTCTTAAAACTGCTTTTGCTTTGTCCCACAGCCAAGGATGTTTTTAATCACTATTTTCATTGTCATTTGTCTATGTATTTTCTAATTTTTTAAAAAAATTTCTTCAGTGATCCGTTGATTGCTTAGTAAAATGTTGTTTGGCCTCCCTATGTTTGTGTGTTTTACAGTTTTCTTTCTATCATTGATTTCTAATCTCACAGCATTATGGTTTGGAAAATATGCCTGATATGATTTCAGTTTTCTTAAATTTACTGACCATGTGCACCTAAGAAGAAAGTTTATTTTGCTGCTTTCAGATGAATATTCTATAAATATCAGTTAGCCATTGTGTTATATGTCAGTTAAGGCCTATGTTTCTTAATCGATTTTCTGTCTAGATGATCTGCCCATTGATGTACGTGGGGCTTTATAATCCCCCACAAGTTTTGTTACTATTTCTCCTTTAACGACTTTTAGAATTTGCTTTACACATTGAGGTTTCTCTATGTTGGGTGCATATGTACTTAAAATTTTTATGTCTTCTTGGATTGATTCCTTAATCATTCTATAGTGTCCTTTTTTGTCTCTTGTAGCAATCTTTACAAGATTTAGGCTACTTTGTCTGATATGAGTACTGCTACTACAGCTTTCTTTTGATTTCCATTGTCATGGAGTATCATTTCCATTCCCTCACTTTCAGTTCATATATATCCCTAGATCTGAACTGGGTCTCATATATAACATATATACGTCTTATTTTTGTATCCAAACAGCCAGTCTATATCTTCTGATTGGAGCATTTAATCTATTCATGTTTAAGGTAACTATCAATATGTTCTTATTGTCATTTTGTTACTTGTTTTGATATTTTTTTTCCCTCTCGTGATATGAGGACTATATTTAGTGTTGTGATTGTAGTGCTTTTTCTTATTATGTGTGTATCCATTGTGGATTTTTGTTTTTTGATTCCCTTGCAGGTTTGGTATAGCAATCTATATACATGCAAAATTGTTTTCAATTGTTAGTCTCAATTTCAGATGCATTTCCAGTATCCTATATTTGTGCTGTCTTCTCACAGTTGCTGGTTTTGATACTGTATTTGTGTGTGGATGATTCCTACCTTTACTTTCTGTTTTCCTTTATTGGTGAGATTTCCCATTTGGAAACTTCTTATTTCTACTTGTGGCCTTTTAATCTAGAGAAGTTCCTTTGGCATTTGATATGAAGCTGGTTTGATGGTCCTGAATTATCTTTGCTTTTGCTTCTCTGTGAAGCTTTTGGTTTCTCCACCAAATCTGAGTGGGAGCATTGCTGAGTATTCTTGGTTGTAGGGTTTTCCCTTTCATCACAATAAGTATATTGTGCCACTTCCTTCTGGCCTGCAGAATTTCTGCTAAAAAAAAAAATGCTTATAATCTTATGGGGATTCCTTGATGTTATTTGTTGCTTTTCCCTTGTTGCTTTTAATATTTTTCTTTGTCTTTGATTTTTGTCAGTTTGATTAATATGTGTCTCACCTTGTTTCTCCTCGGGTTCATCCTATATGGGACTTTCTGTGCTACCTTAAGTGACTGTTTTCTTTCTCATGCTAGTGATGTTTTCAGCAATAATCTCTTCAAATACTTTCTTAGACTCCTTCTGTCTCTTCTCTCCTCCGTTTCTGGAACCTCTATAATGTGAATGTGCATTTAAAGTTGTTCCAGAGATCTCTGTTACTGTCATTACCTCTTTTTATTTTTATTTTTTTACCTGTTTCATGGTGGTGATTTCTACCACTCTCTTCTAGCTCATTTATTCTTTCTCCTTTCTCATTGATTCTGCCATTGATTCTTTTAGTGTATTTTTCATTCAGTTATTGTATTGTTTAACTCTGTTCTTTAAACTTACTAGTTCTCTGTTAAATATTGTCTTTTTGGACTATGCCTCCTTTATTTTTCCTGTGTCTTGGGTCATCTTTACTATCATAATTCAAATTTATTTTTTAGGTAGATTGCCTGTCTCCACTTCATTTTGTTGCTCTTGTTGGTTTTTATAATTTTCTTTGTCTGGAACATATTTCTCTGTCATCTCATTTATAATTAACCTCTCCACTCAAAAGGTTATTCTCTGTCTTGTCCAATATCTGTTATCCTCAGTATTGAGGAGCATCAAATAAGAAGGGAGATTAAAACTGAGCAGGACCTTGCGGAGATCTCCCCATTGCAAAAGACTTTCTATGTGTCCCTGTTTCTTGTTTGTAGGAAAAAGGCTTCAGCCTCCTAGACATTCCCAGAGTTAGGAAGGACAGAGTCAAACAGTTACTAATTAGGGAAGGAAGGACGTGCAGAAATAGAGGAGGAGCAGTTAAGAAACCATAGTACAGTGATGGGGCATGGTCCTGGTTTCTCAGCAGATGTAGATTACAATGTATATAGCTGAGCTGTTCTAGAGAAACTAAGGCCCCTACTCAGGTGGCAGATGGTAAATTCAGGTTGAACCAAGTACAAGGACAAAGACTGGTTGGAAGCAGAAGGTGATTATTGAGATTCTGGGAACACCACCCTGTTAACTCACTAGAAACCAATCAGAGGAAGGTCACACACCTTGCAGACCTCCCAAATTTTTCCTATGAGAACTCTCCCCTGAAAACCATCAGGAAGTTTGGGTTTTGGGGAAAGAGCTTCCCATTTTCATTGTATAGCCCTGAAAAAAACTTTTCTGTACTCCAGAGTTAAACATTTTCATTTGTTTGCTGTCACTGTGCATTGAGCACAGGAACTTACATTCTGCAACAGAAGTACTTTGTTTCCTGCAGACCCATGATAACAAGTGACATTTCTGTCATGTTCAGAATCCTTGAAACCAGAAACAGTACTTTGCATATATTAGGCATGCAATAAAATTTGCAAATTAATATATGAATGAATGTGTAGCTGCTATCTGACAATGGACTACTATGTGGCTATTTCTTTTATCATTGGTCACATGGGATATAATAAATGTATTAAAAAACAAGTGTATCTGTTACAAGGTTCCATTAGCCTTGGGAAGAAATTTTAAATGAAGGATGAGAAGTTATTTATTTTGTACAATGATAATCCAAATTAATACAAACAAATAATAAAAGCCAAATATATCTGAATAAAATATTTTATGTGTTCCCTAAATGATCTTCTTCTCACTTCGAGTTTTACAAAGTTCATTCCTTGCCCTGAAATAGAAATTATATGTCTTTCCCCCTTGTTTGCTTATAGGCTGTAAGATCTAAGTATCCCAGCAGGTTTCAGTTGCAAATACAAAAGGAGAAAATTCCCCCATATGGCTTTTGCATTATCCATATGAGGGTAATCAAACAAACTAGCTAGGGAAATAAAAGGGATCAGCTGGAGACTTCCTTTTTTCCAGAACTAAACAGATCAGTTCAAACAGTATGCCTCTTTGAAATATTATTTTGCAAAAACTAGCTCTCATCCTTTATGAAAATGGTGTATATTCAAAAGTATTAAAAGTATTAAGGTATATTTAAAGTATAAGGTATATTTGTAAAATGTATTTCTCTTACCAGTTTTGTTTGTTAAAAGATTGCCTCTGCAGCAAACCCAACTCTAAGAGTAGCAAAGTTTGTTTTAAATTCTACTTTCCTTAGTGAACCTTTTGAATGTAGTTCTGGACAACTATGGAGAATTTTAACAGAAAATACTGACTTAAGTAACCATATCTAAGACTGTAGTATTTTCACACATATAGCTGGCATTATTTTCCTGTGGAGATAATTTATAAGATATTTTCTCTGATTAAAAATAATGTGTGCTGGGGGAGGAGAAACAGTTTTTCCTCTACCCTTCTAGATTCCATGGCTGAAATAACCTTGTTATAAAAGATAGATTAATAGAAAAAAAGCAAACAGAAGTCAAATTAACATCGCTACCACATGTATACATGGAAGATACCTAGGAAAACTGACTAAAACTCCCTCCCAATCTTAAATATCATCTTTAACTACAAACAAAAGTTTTTAAATTGGTTGGAGGCCAGTTGCGGAAGGATACCAGGATAAGCATGATTAATATGGATAAGGTTTATTGTGCAGGTTTAAGATGATTCATTTGCCACTGACGAGTTTCTGGAAATTTAGTTATTCTGTCTCTGATATGGAAAAGGACTCTAATACTAAGGAGATTTCCCTAAATTTCACCCACAAAAGGGTAATTCCTACTCTGTTTTCAAGGATTCTCTTGTGTCTGCAGTGTCTCAAAAATAATCATCTCAAAATAATCCTTATTCCAGAAAGGTACATTTTGGGATGGTACACTCTGTTATTCTTCAATACCAATATTGATTTCCTATTCTTGATAATTATACTATGGTTACATAAGGTGTCAACATTAGGGGAAACAGGGATATAGGAGAATTTTATCTACTATTTTTGCAACTTCTCTGAAATGAGTTTGAAACAGTTTAAGATATAAAGAAGAGAAAACTTTAGCTTTTGTCTCCATAATTAATAGACTGTGACATAAACTATTTTGAAAATATATCCTAAAATAGAATCATGAGAAATCTAGATAAATCGAGTTTTTAAAAAGCACTTATTCTTCCACTTTCAATTAAGATAGAGTATGTAGTTCTTGACTTTCTTTCTCACTTTACACAATTATGAAACTAGACAAAATATGAGATAATGGTTTTAGACATTAAAAAAAAAAAAGACAGGACGTCACTGTGGTTCCTGGAAAGTGAAAAACCCATGAGGAAGCCCTATAACTTACCCAGCTCTCTTATTGAGGGTGTATACCCTATTGTGGCAGGAACGAAAGATCAGAGCTTTTGAAGAGACTGGAATTCATGCTGCTTGATCCTCAAAGAGGAAAGTGACTGTTACTGAACTGAGGTTCAGCTGCTCACCGCTGAAAAGCCAATAATTGAGAGGCAAGTGTAGGTAAAAAGGAAAAGTACTTTAATCAGAAAAGTAGCAGTTCAGGGAGAAGGTGAACTCATGTCCTGGACAAACTCTGAAGATGCTGCTCAATCATGACAATTTTTAAAAGGAAATGGGAAAAGAATCTCAGGGATTATCGAGCTAGAAGGCTGGATTCTGCATCATTTTCCATTGCATGCAGACA
This sequence comes from Madoqua kirkii, assembly GCA_006408675.1. Lineage (NCBI taxonomy): Eukaryota > Metazoa > Chordata > Mammalia > Artiodactyla > Bovidae > Madoqua > Madoqua kirkii. Next base: position 12,020 of record SJYC01005728.1, read on the forward strand.
GGCTGACTCTTTTTTTTGAATGTTACCTTGCCCATGTGATCTGTCTACAGGATTGCTAATGGAGCTGTTAGGTATAGACAGCTAGTCATTTTTTAACTACTTGATTCTTTTCCTAGAGAAAGAGGATGAAAAATTAACAGTTTCAGCAAGGCATAGTGTGCATTCAGGAGAGTTTAAGTCAGGAGTTATGTTAAATTGTCTAGCGAACTCATTCCTATAATTAAGTTCTTTGAAGGCTAGAGGGGAAAAGAAATGAGAAAACAGCAAAGGGGCAAAAGAGCTGCTTTTAGTTCCCCACTGTCAAACATCATTTCATTTCCGTGGAATTAGGCCTGAAGATCAGTTGTCTGTAACTTCATTCTGACTTAGGGCACCATATTCTTAGAGTGGAAAATGTTGACATGGGTATATAACATCTCTTTGAAATTTTTATTTACCTGCTTACATATGTGGGAAGAGTGAGCTATGATTATTTTGATGCCATGAGGATATAGATTATTATGAGTAAAAGTGTCAATCCCACTTTCTTGAGGCCATTTCTTGGAATTGTGCTAGCTATATATTCAGTACTGCTCAAGATGGAGCAGCTTATGCATGGCTACAGTCTGGTCATCATGCAGTTAGCTTTTTACTCATGCGGTTAAGGTTTTGATGTCTAATTGGAGTTAGAGTTTCTGTTAAAAACTCAATAAAGTTCATCAGACACTGACTCTGTGTCTCTGATGTCTGAATCATAAACTGCTTGACACTGTTATTTTGTGGCTCAGTGAGGCTTGGGAGATTTCAGTTTTTTTTTTTTTTTTTTTTTTCAGATGAGAGACAGGGGACATGAAGAGGGAGTCTTTACATCTGCGGGCCTAAAAGGATTCTGCTTAACCAGAAATGATCCCTAGGAATCTGAAAGAAGATCTCAACTGAATCTTTGGTTAAGATTTGAGCTGTCTATATGCAGGGTGAGATTCTGTGAGTCCTGTCAGAACCCAGACACTCTGAGGTAGACTGACCCAAAGTGAAACAGAACTAACTCATGAAAGGATAAAACCAAGCCGAAGAATAAAACAGAGGTGCCAGTGAGTTAACTGCATAATGGAACAAAATTCAGTATCATTCAACGATGGAGGCATAATCATGCCATACAAGATATCAAGCAGAATGTTCACTATAACAAAAATTGCTACTCATGTGAAGAAACAGAAAAGTGTGATATACAATGAAGTTTTGATGAAAGTGAAAGTGGAGAGTGAAAAAGTTGGCCTAAGCTCAACATTCAGAAAACGAAGATCATGGCATCCAGTCCCATCACTTCATGGGAAATAGATGGGGAAACAGTGAAAATAGTGTCAGACTTTATTTTTTTTTGGGGGGGGGGCTTCAAAATCACTGCAGATGGTGACTGCAGCCATGAAATTAAAAGACGCTTACTCCTTGGAAGAAAAGTTATGACCAACCTAGATGGCATATTCAAAAGCAGAGACATTACTTTGCCGACTAAGGTCCGTCTAGTCAAGGCTATGGTTTTTCCTACAGTTATGTATGGATGTGAGGGTTGGACTGTGAAGAAAGCTGAGCACCGAAGAATTGATGCTTTTGAACTGTGGTGTTGGAGAAGACTCTTGAGAGTCCCTTGGACTGCAAGGAGATCCAACCAGTCCATTCTGAGGGAGATCAACCCTGGGATTTCTTTGGAAGGAATGATTGCTAAAGCTGAAACTCCAGTACTTTGACCACCTCATGCAAAGAGCTGACTCATTGGAAAAGACTTTGATGTGGAGGGATTGGGGGTAGGAGGAGAAGGGGACAACAGAGGATGAGATGACTGGATGGCATCACTGACTCGATGGATGTGAGTCTGAGTGAACTCCGGGAATTGGTGATGGACAGGGAGGCCTGGGGTGCTGCGATTCATGGTGAGCAACTGAACTGAACTGAATTGATGAGAGTTACTCAATACAAAGCAACCCCAAGAGGCTAAAGAATTTAGAATTAATAGACTAGGACTTCTAAACACATATAATGAATTTATGTATATATGTATGTATATATATATGTATTTTTAATTGTCATTGAAGTATAGTTGATTTGCAATAATGTGTTAATTTTTTCTGTACAAGAAAGTGACTTAATCATATATATACATACATATATGATTATATATATATATACATATATATATATGATTAAGTCACTTTCTTAATATGTATATATATGTGAAGTGAAGTGAAATCACTCAGTCATGTCCGACTCAGTGACTCCACGGATTGTAGCCTACAAGGCTCCTCAGTCCATGAGATTTTCCAGGCATGAATACTGGAGTGGGTTGCCATTTCCTTCTCCAGGTGATTTTCCCCAGGGATTGAACCTGAGTCTCCTGCATTGTAGGTAGACGCTTTACCATCTGAGCTAGGGAAGCCCATATATATAAGGCATATATATTATTTTTATATTCTTTTTCTTCATTATGGTGACATAATATGTTGGATATAGTTCCCTGTACAGTAAGACTTTTTGTTTGTATCCATCCCTTACATAATAGTCTGTCTCTCCTAATCCCAAACTTCCATTCCTTTCCTCTCCTATTCACCTTCCCTCTTGGCAACCACATCTGTTCTCTGTATCTATGAATTTGTTTTGACTTTGTTTCTTAGATACATTTATTTGTACGGTATTTTATTAATAGATTTCACATATAAGTTATATTTGCCTTTCTCTAACTTACTTCACTAGGTATGATAATCTCTAGAAATATCCATGTTGCTACAGATGGCACTATTTCATTCTTCTTATGGCTGAATAAGACTCTATCATGGGTATATATATATATATATATATACATGCATACATACATGGCACACATATAGACACACACATCAGTTCAGTTCAGCCGCTTAGTCATGTCCCACTCTTTGTGACCGCGTGAATCGCAACATGCCCGGCTTCCCTACCATCACAAATTTCCAGAGTTCATGCAGACTCACATTCATCAAGTCAGTGATGCCATCCAGCCATCTCATCCTCAGTCATCCCCTTCTCCTCCTGCCCCCAATCCCTCCCAGCATCAGAGCTTTTTCCAATGAGTCAACTCTTTACATGAGGTGGCCAAAGTACTGAAGTTTCAACTTTAGCATCTTTCCTTCCAAAGAAATCCCAGGGTTGATCTTCAGAATGGACTGGTTGGATCTCCTTACAATCCAAGGGACTCTCAGGAGTCTTCTCCAACACCACAGTTCAAAAGCATCAATTCTTCGGTGCTCAGCTTTCTTCACAGTCCAAACCTCACATCCATACATGACCGTAGGAAAAACCATAGCCTTGATTAGACGGACCTTAGTCGGCAAAGTAATGTCTCTGCTTTTGAATATGCTATCTAGGTTGGTCATAACTTTTCTTCCAAGGAGTAAGCGTCTTTTAATTTCATGGCTGCAGTCACCATCTGCAGTGATTTTGGAGCCCCCAGAAATAAAGCCTGACACTGTTTCCACTGTTTCCCCATCTACTTCCCATGAAGTGATGGGACTGGTTCTGAATGCTGAGCTTAGGCCAACTTTTTCACTCTCCTCTTTCACTTTCATCAAGAGGCTTTTTAGTTCCTCTTCGCTTTCTGCCATAAAGGTGGTGTCATCTGCATATGTGAGGTTATTTATATTTCTCCCGGCAATCTTGATTCCAGCTTGTGCTTCTTCCAGCCCAGCATTTCTCATGATGTATTCTACATAGAAGTTAAATAAGCAGGTGACAATATACAGCCTTTACATACTCCTTTTCCTATTTGGAACCAGTCTGTTCTTCCATGTACAGGTGTAAGTGTTGCTTCCTGATCTGCATATAGGTTTCTCAAGAGGCAGATCAGGTGGTCTGGTACTCCCATCTCTCTCAGAATTTTCCACAGTTTATTGTGATCCACATAGTCAAAGGCTTTGGCTTAGTCAATAAAGCAGAAATAGATGTTTTTCTGGAACTCTTTTGCTTTGTCCATGATCCAGCAGATGCTGGCAATTTGATCTCTGGTTCCTCTGCCTTTTCTAAAACCAGCTTGAACATCTGGAAGTTCATGGTTCACGTATTCCTGAAGCCTTGCTTGGAGAATTTTGAGCATTAATTTACTTGCATGTGAGATGAGTGCAGTTGTACGGTAGTTTGAGCATTCTTTGGCATTGCCTTTCTTTGGGATTGGAGTGAAAACTTAACTTTTTCCAGTCCTGTGGCCACTGCTGAGTTTTCCAAATTAGCTGGTGTATTGAGTGCAGCACATTCACAACGTCATCTTTTAGGATTTGAAATAGCTCAACTGGATTTTCATCACCTCCACTAGCTTTGTTTGTAGTAATGCTTTTTAAGGCCCATTTGACTTCACATTATAGGATGTCTGCTCTAGGTGAGTGATCACACTATGATGATTATCTTGGTCTTGAAGATCTTTTTTGTATGGTTCTTCTGTGTATTTAGGAGAAACAATTACCTACTGTGGTCACAGAGGGCTATTTTTATATGGGAACATCTCTGGTTAGCCTGCATGGGTTTAATTTTTTTGTGTGTAAGGGCTGTTTTTAGTATGGATGCCTATCTACCTCTGTCCTCAGTATATGTTGGTCATTATTGCCTTGATAGGAGGTGTGACTATTCTTTCAGGGAACAGAGACTGCCCTGGATATTTGAACAAGACCTTCTTTTTTGCTGTTTGTCACTTCCCTGTCAGGGGCCGGGTCTGCTCCAATGTTGTTGAAATATAAATGCCAAGATTTTTTTTCTGAGCTGCATTTCTAATTGCAGTGTGACCTAACTAGTACTGTCAGGTTCCCAATGGGAGAGGAGCATCTGAGTATTCCTCTGCTGGGAATATTCATGTGTCAGTGTTCTCTGTTGTGTTACCTTTCACCCGTTGTTTGGTCTCACAAATTACACGTTGGCTCTCAGCCCCACCTCAATCATTGGTATGCTGGCAGTTGACTGTAGTATCTTAAGACATTGTTTTCATCAGGCCACCAGCACAGATCTGTTGAAATCAGGTCCCAGGACTATAGTAGTTGTGCATCTGGACCCACTCTGGGAGCTGTGGAGGCAACTGACACCTGGCCCAGCCCCCCACATGTATTCATCTACTAAGCCCAGAGTTGCTAAGGTCAGACTGTCCCAGCTGCCAAAGCACACATCAGAACATTTGGATGTTCTGTGGGTGGTAAATTTACAGCTCTGACAGCAGAGGTGTAAACCTGCAGTTCATGCAGCTGTAGGGAACGATTTCACCTCTGCTTTCTACATTGCACAGCCCCTGAGGCTCAACTGTAACATCAGCCCTACCCTTGCATGTAGGCAACCCATTAGTGCTACCACAGCTGCCGAGGCAGTGGCCAGGGTGTGCAGGTTTGCCCAGGTAGGTGATTCTCCTGGAGTACACAGTTAAAGGCTTTGGCATAGTCAATAAAGCAGAAATAGATGTTTTTCTGGAACTCCTGACTGTCAACTCTGGGCAGGTGGCAGATGTGGGCCTCCAGTGACTAACTGGCCTTTGATTTCAGCCAAAGAGCCTGGGGCTCTGGTGCAGGCTCTAGAGTTGCAGAGTGGTATGAAGTCTCCCTTCTGTCTCTTATACACATCTCCCAGGTAGGTGATTCTCCTGGAGCCTGTTGAGCCAGAGGCTGGCACGTGTGGAAAGAGGCTGCTACAGTGGCCCAGCTCCTCCTTTTCATACCTTAACAATGATGCTTCCCTTCTGTGGTGACCTGGGCTTCTGAGAATGCTCCCATTTGTGCTGCCCCATTCTCCAGCCCCTTAACGCTGTCTTTGTGCAGCCACAGCAGATCTCTCTTCAAGAGTCTGTTCTCTAAACCTGCATTCCAGCCAACAGCTCCTGCCTGTACCAGCAGATGCACATTTCAGGCTGGGGTGCGCAGGGCAGTGGCACAGACATTCTCTTTAGGTCTCATTCTGTTCTACCTGCCACCAACCAGTTGCTGTGCTCTTCTCTGAGCCTCTGAAGCTGTTTCTCTGTCCCAGCCGATCTCCCTACCAGTGAGGGCCTTCACAGGGTACAGAAGCTCTCCATTCTTCAGCTCCTTCCCAGGGTTGCAGGTCTTGTCTTGCTTCCTCTTCTCTCTTTCTGAAAAGTTGTTCTTTCATCCTACATCGTTATGTTTAGAGCTTTCTTGTCCTTTCAGGTGTTTGAGGTCTTTTGCTTGTGTTCTGTGAGGATTGTTCCAGTTGTATATAATCTTGATATTTTTGTGGGAAGAAGTGAGTTCTAAGTCCTACTGCTCTGCCATATTGATTCCATATATTGAATATGTTAAAGAACATAAATGGTAAAAATGAATCAGTTGATATTCTCTATCTCATTAGAGAAATAGAAACCAAAAGATTTGAATTTATAGAAATAAAAAGTATAACATGTGAGATGAAAAATTTACTATACAGTCATAATGCAAAATGAACAGAGTAGAATAAATGGTGAGTAAATATGGGCCTTATTCAGTTCAAGATCTTATTCAAAAATGAAAGAACAGAGAAAAATTTTGGGTGAAAAGAACACACTACAGTGCCTTCTGATTAAACATCAAACAGACTAACATAAGTAACTGCCTTTTCCCCTCAAACAGAAAAGAGAATAAGAGAGAATAATATTTGAATAGCTATTTCTAAGGTTTGATGAATTTGGTTAAAAAACAACAATTTAAAAAAGCAAAACAAAAAAAAAAAACAGGAAAGTTGAAAAGCATTTTTTAAAAAGCATATCAATGCAGACCAAGAAAAAACATCTTGAAATAAGATAAAAATGATATTCAGCAGAAGAAAAATATCAATAAAGGCAGACATTCTCTTCAGAAACAAAGGCCCAAAATAGTGTAATGATATATTTAATATAATTTAA
>SJYC01005729.1:0-11652 GCA_006408675.1 Madoqua kirkii
AGACATTCTCTTCAGAAACAAAGGCCCAAAATAGTGTAATGATATATTTAATATAATTTAACTAAAATATATTTAATACAGCTCGTAAACTAGGATTCTCTATCCAGTGAAACTATCATCCCAAAATTAGTGAAGAAAATATTATTATATTTTGAGCTATAACTGATATGTAATCACATTAGATGTAGGTGTAAGTATAATGATTTAATAATGTGAATATTGTGAAGTTATAATAAATTTAGTTAACAATAATAAATAAATAAGTAAATTTAGTTAACAGTGTTGCAGGCTTCCCTGGTGACTCAGTCAGTAAAGAATCCACTCACAATGCAGGAGAGTGCCTGAATTGCAGGAGACCTGGGTTTGATCCCTGGGTCAGGAAGATCCCCTGGAGAAGCCAACATACTCCAATATCCTTGGCTTGGAAAATCTCATGGACAGAGGAGCCGATCTAATTTGTTGTATTACCACTGTTGCTTTTGGGGTCAAATCCACAAAATTGTTGCCAATGATATGTTTTCTTCTGGGTGTTTTATAGTTTCAGATTTTATGTTTAGGCCTTTAATCCATTTTGAGGTTGATTTTGTATATGGGTAGATACTAGTTCCAGAGAAGGCAATGGCACCCCACTCCAGTACTCTTGCCTGGAAAATCCCATGGATGGAGGAGCCTGGTAGGCTGCAGTACGTGGGGTCTCGAAGAGTCGGACACGACTGAGCAACTTCACTTTCACTTTTCACTTTCATGCATTGGAGAAGGAAATGGCAACCCACTCCAGTGTTCTTGCGTGGAGAATAGCAAGGACAGGGGAGCCTGGAGGGCTGCTGTCTATGGGGTCACACAGAGTCAGACATGACTGAAGTGACTTAGCAGCAGCAGCAGCAGATACTAGTTCTGTTTCTGTCTTTTGCATGTGGTGCTTTATTGACTATGCCAAAATCTTTGACCGTGTGTATCACAATAAACTGTGGAAAATTCTGAGAGGGATGGGGATATAAGACCACCTAACCTGCCTTTTGAGAAATCTGCATGCAAGTCAGGAAGCAACAGTTAGAAATGGACATGGAACAACAGACTGGTTCCAAATAGGAAAAGGAGTATCTCAATGCTGTATATAATAACCTTGCTTATTTAACTTCTATGCAGAGTACATCGTGAGAAACGCTGGACTGGAAGAAACACAAGTTGGAATCAAGATTGCTGGGAGAAATATCAGTGACCTCAGATAGGCAGATGACACCACCCTTATGGCAGAAAGTGAAGAGGATCTAAAAAGCCTCTTGATGAAAGTGAAAGAGGAGAGTGAAAAAGTTGGCTTAAAGGTCAACTTTCAGAAAACGAAGATCATGGCATCCTGTCCCATCACTTCATGGGAAATAGATGGGGAAACAGTGGAAACAGTGGCTGACTTTATTTTGGGGGGCTCTCAAATCACTGCAGATGGTGACTGCAGCCATGAAATTAAAAGACACTTATACCTTGGAATAAAAGTTATGACCAACCTAGATATTATATTCAAAAGCAGAGACATTACTTTGCCGATTAAGGTCCATCTAGTTAAGGCTATGGTTTTTCCAGTGGCCATGTATAGATGTGAGAGTTGAACTGTGAAGAAAGCTGAGTGCCAAAGAATTGATGGTTTTCAACTGTGGTGTTGGAGCAGACTCTTGAGAGTCCCTTGGACTGCAAGGAGATCCAACCAGTCCATTCTGAAGGAGATCAACTCTGGGATTTCTTTGGAAGGAATGATGCTAAAGCTGAAACTCCAGTACTTTGGCCACCTCATGCGAAGAGCTGACTCATTGGAAAAGACTTTGATGCTGGGAGGGATTGGGGGCAGGAGGAGAAGGGGATGACAGAGGATGAGATGGCTGGATGGCATCACTGACTCAATGGACCTGAGTCTGAGTGAACTTCGGGAGATGGTGATGAACAGGGAGGCCTGGGGTGCTGCAATTCATGGGGTCGTGAAGAGTCGGACGTGACTGAGTGACTGAACTGAACTGAACTGATCCAATTTATCACCACCAGTTGTTGAAAAGAGTGTCATTTCCTCATTGTATATTCTTGCCTCCTTTTTAATAAGTTACTTGGCCATATATATGTGGGTTTAATCTGGAATCTGTGTCCTGTTTTACTGATAATATGTGTCTGTTTTCATGTCAGTACCATATTGTTTTGAATACAGTAGTTTTGTAATACAGTTTGAAGTCAGGATGTGTGATGTCTCCAGCTTTGTTTCTTCCTCAAGATTGCTTTGGCTATTTCAGAGCTATGTGGTGCAATAGCAGTTTGGGTATAATTTGTTCTATTTCTGTGAAAAACGTCTTTGGAATTTAGATAGGAAGAGCATTGAATCTGTAGATTACTTTGGGTAGTATGGGCATTTTAACAATATTAATTATCCATGAGTGCAGAATGTCTTTCTTTTTATTTATATCTTCCTCAATTTCTCTCTTCAGCTTCTAAAATAAAATTTTTATTGATAAAACTGAGATAATTTGACTGTAGTAGATCTATAACATAAGACATGCTTAAAAGAATTTTAGAATGAAATGAAAATGTGGACTGCAAAAACAAGTGTAAAATACCAGCTAAATGAAGCAAAAATAATTACATTGTATTCTATAATTTATAATGAACATAATACACATAAAATTTATGACAAGCGTAAATGACAAGAACAGTAAGTAGAACTATATCATTTAAGGTTCTTATATTTTACATGAAGTAGAGAACAATTATAAGTCTAAATAGATTCAGATGTTAATAATGCACAATATAATCCCTACAACAAATGCTTAAGTAAACAGTACAAAGAAATAGAGCCAAAAATCAATTAGTAGAATTAAAAGGATATATAAAAATATGCAGTTAAAAGGTTCCCTGGTGGCTCAGAGGTAAAGCGTCTGCCTCCAATGTGGAAGACCTGGGTTCGATCCCTGGGTCAGGAAGATCCTCTGGAGAAGGAAATGGCAATCCACTCCAGTATTCTTGCCTGGAGAATCCCATGGACAGAGGAGCCTAGTAGGTTATAGGCCATGGGGTTGCAAAGAGTCGGACACGACTGAGCGACTTCATCTTCTCTTCTTCTTCAACCCAAAATAAGGCTGGAAAGGGATAGGAAAAGAAAACAATCAGATGAGACAAAAAGAAAAATAATAGATAATAAGAATGCTTAAACCCAAACAGAGGAATAATTTTCTCTAAATATAAATAGATTAAACATTCCAACCAGAACACAAAGAAATATGCCCCACAATTATAGACAATCACAAGAAACTCCTTAAATGTAACAACGTTGATAAGATTAAATGAGTGGTTATTCCTCATTCTAATTTTTTGTTTTTACAATAAATGTTGAAAGTAAAGTTAGTCAACAGTATTGCAAAGATCCATGCTGACTAGTGGCCTAATGATACCTTTATTGTTTTTCTCAATAGACATCACATGGGGAAGCTGAAGTATAAGCTTTCTATTCTTCCTTTTCTGAAGCTTAAATATTTGAACATTGATCCACGTAATAGTACAGGTCCTATTTCAGTGTCCACCTGTCTCAAACATTAATTCCATGATCCATCTAATTATGTAAGCCTGAAATGTAGGAATAAACTATGACACCGTGGTCACTATTATCTATGTTCAATCTGTTCATCATGCACTCTTTACCATTTAAATACCTCATAAATTGAAATTATTTTTCCCCTCAACCCCAACAACCATTGTAACTACCTGTACCATTAAAATTGTACCTTAACTAAAATGTTGAACTTTTTTCTGTAAAAAGCCTGATAGTAAATATATTTAGTTATTTGGTCAGATTGTCATTGTCACGACTGTTGTAACACAAATGCAGTCACAGACAACAAGTATATAAATAAACAAAGCCATATATGTGTACCAGTAAAGCTTTACTTAAAAAAACAGGTAAATTTGATGAGCTGCAGTTGTGTCAATTCCCATAAAATGACCTACCTGAATCCATCAATACAAAGAAGATATTTTAAAATGTAAATTTCTCTCTACAGAGCCCTTAAATGTCCTTTCATTTCTCGTAAGATAGACACAAACATCTTGATCTGACCAAAAAGCCCAGCATGTTCTTCCTGACTTATCAATACTAACCCAGTTGCACCATGCCCATCTGCTTTCCAGCCTTTCTGGCCTTCTTTTGCACCGCAGCAATTATGCACATCCTCTTCCTGGGACAATCTTCTACATCCTTTTTCCTAACAAGCATTTTGGCATCATTTTTGTATTAGCTCAGTTATACTATAGAGAAATTTCCTAGCCACCTTGAATAGGTAAAATTCACATATTTGACATACCCAAATGTTCTTGCATGTCTCTTTACACACCTAATCATAGTAAAAACATTATATGAGTTTAAAATTAGTTGATAAATAGCTAGTAGCTTTAATATTCTTATTTATGAAACTGTTAAGAGTGCCAAAAAATTTTAAAATGCCTTATGTGTATTATCTGACTAAATCCTCACAACGATCACATGAGATAAGAACTAACTTATGATCAATTTATGGTTATAAAGTGAGGTGCTGGAAGTAATTTTTGCTAAGTCAAAAGGGAAGGAAATGTTTCTATATCAACACAGGTAGTTTGAATTCAGAGTCCTTGTTCTTAACAGCTACCAAATGACTATTTCCTCAGTTAGACTGTAAGATACTGGTTTTCTATTCTTAATGCATTATTGCAGGAATAAATATATTATATACCAGTGGTGCCCAATCTTTCTGGCACCAGGGTCTGGTTTTGTGGAAGACAATTTTTCCATGTATGGGGGAAGGGGGGATGGTTTCAGGATGATTCGAGAACATTTCATTTATTGTACACTTTATTTCTATTTTGTGGCAATATCAAGATATCCCTCCTTGATTTTAGGGCTGCAGTTCATCCTCTCTATGCTGCCACTGACCTGAGAGGAGGCAGAGCTCAGGCTGTAATGTGAGCGATGGGAAGGGCTGTAAATGCAGATGGAGCTTTGATTACTTGCCCCCTACTTCCCCCTGTGTGAGTACCAGTCCATGGCCTGTGGATTGAGGATCCTTCTATATACTAAACTCACAGACTCTTGTCAATGTATGAAAAGGTAAATAAAAATTCAGGATTTCCTTAAAGAGTCTACATGTTCCATAACAACATGGGTAGAGATGCTAAAAGCCTGGATTTATATAGACCATAAAGGAATATGGCCAAGGAATTGAAACTTTGAAGCAAAAACATAGACTGGCCTGCCACCACCATCAAGAGGAAGTCTTGTGTTGTTTTCCTTTTGCCCAGTGAAGGAGATGATTTGGTCCAAGTCACCTAGTCAGCTCGCCAGTGACTGAGAAAAAAGTTAAAAATAATAATAATAATTAAATAATAATAATAATAAATAAATAAAATGTTCAGGCTGGGGGTGGGAGAAAAATCTTGTTTACATCTAGGAAAATCTGATTAAATCACAAATAAATTTAGAAAGAAAAAAAAAGGAATAGCCAAAGAGGGTGGAAGATAGAATCCAAAGGCCAACACTGCTGTTTCTGTTGCTTCTTTTCCCCAACCCCTATGAAAACAGAGCTTCACGCTGGGTTTAAGTTCAGAATCTATATGTAGCTCTTTAGTCTCTCCATGGAAAGAACAAGAAATATATTATTAAATTTTATTTGAAACAGAGTTACAGGGGACTTTTATAATATGTAAGTAAAGAGTGTAGTTATAGGCTAGAAAGCAAAAGGATTAAAAACTAATGAATAAACAAGTTCACTGAAAGTTAATTTATATCTTGTTATAAACAATAGTTATAGTTTTGATCACATGTCTTTATTTCCTACTTTATGATATTTAACAAATCCATTCCAATAATTCATGTTTTGTAACATGAATTCTATGCAAACATCGAAGTTGTCATTATATTTCTCATTGCTAAGATTGGCTTTGTGTTGGGACAAAATGACATTGAGAGAGTCCAAATTTCCTTACATTAAACATATGCAAATACTCCAAATAACTCTAAATTGTGTATTGGGAGCTTGTGTACACCTGTGGCTGATTCATGTCAATGTATGGCAAAACCAATACAGTATAGTAAAGTAGAATAAAGTAAAAATTTTTTTAAAAAAAGAACTCTACATTGTTCTAAGACAGAGGACATAGCCAAACTTGCATCAACCAGATTTTCTTGTTACTTAGGCATACTTTTATCTTAATTTTGTTTCAGTCAAGGAAAGAAGTTTTATTCAGTAGAGCTAATTGTAGGGGAGGAGGTTCAGACCCCCTATCTGAATCATTTTAAAAAGTTGTACACCCATGGCTGTTTCATGTGAATGTATGGCAAAAGCAATACAATATCATAAAGTAGTTAGCCTCCAATTAAAATAAATAAAATTTTTTTAAAAAGTTAAGAGTGGGGAGGTAAAAAGCTTTTCCTAAGTCTGCTGAGCCTTGATAACCTTCAGCTCAAAATAATTCACAAGGCCAAGTGGCACATTTTACACTGGCATAGTCTACTCTCCTTCACAATAAACATACCATGTATACTGTTTTTGTTCAAATTATTGTTGACTGTATATAATTTATAGCTAATTTCCTTTACAAAGTAAGATGTATGTCTACTTCTGTATTCTTACTCTTTGATACATTCCTAAAAGAATGTGATCAAATACTTTTGTTGTTACTAGATGTAGGCTTGAGGAACTTGCTCCTATATAAGCTCCAGAAGATTCAGCCTTTTCCAAGGTTTATGATAAGTCACCACGGCAAAACTTTATTGGATTGCCCGTTTTCTTGATTTCTATTAATCCATGATCATTTGATATTTCTCAGTCTCTCCCTCTTTTTTCCCTTATACTAAACATATATACACAAATCTCAAAATAACCTTCCCCAGGCCCAAATTCTTAATAATAACTGAACACTGCAAAATAAAAGTGAATGCATCAGGTCCACCCACATCTCTTCAAATGGCACAGTTTTGTTCTTTTTATGTCTGAGTGAGTGATATTCCACTTTATATATATGCCACATCTTCATCTTCCATTCCTCTGTTGATAGACGTCTAGGTTGCTTCCATATCTAGCTACCGTAAATGGTGCTGCAATAAACATCGGGGTGCATGTATCTTTTGGAACTGTGGTTTTCTCTTGGTATATATGCGGGAGTGGTATTTCCAGGTCATATGGTAGTCTCATTTTTGGTTTTTCAAAGAACCACCATACTGTTCTCCATGGTGGCTGTACCAGTTCACATTCTCACCAGTATAGGGGGGCTCCCTTCTATCCACACCCTCTCTAGCTGACAATAGCCATTGTGACCAGAGTGAGGTGATACTTCATTGTAGTTCTGACTTTCATTTCTATAATAATTAGTGATGTTGAGCATCCTTTCACGTGTCTTGTGGCCATCTGTATGTCTTCTTTGGAGAAATGCCTCTTTAGGTCTTCAAACATTTCTCGGTTGGATTGTTTTTATGATATCGACCTGCATGTATGCAGGGTCTAGAAAAATGGTACATATGAATCTACTTGCAAAGTAGAAATAAAAACAAAAATGTAGAAAACAAATGTCTCAACACCAGGGGGTGAAAGGGAGAGTGGGATGAATTAGCAGATTGGGATTGACATACATACAATACAATGTGCAAAAGAGGTAACTACTGAGAGCCTATTGTATAGCACAGGAAACTACTCAGTGCTCTGTCGTGACCTAAATGGGAAGGAGATCCAAAAAGGAGGGATTCTATGTATCCCTATGGGGGATTGACTTTGCTATACAGCAGAAAATAACACAATGTTGTAAAGCAACTATACTCTAATAAAAACATTTTAAAAGTGAATGCACTAAATGCAGTAAAAATTATAAGGAAATATAAAAGGTTAGGAAATTATTTTTAATCTGGCATTAAAGGTTTGAAAAGTAATGACCACAAAAATTCTCACATTAGTATAATTAAGAAAATTGATAACACAGATTGTAGAATAGGTATACGTTAGGCTTCTCATATATTGCTTTGGGGATGATAAACTGGCATGGTTCTTTTGAAGATCTCTTTGGTTAAATATGAAATATATTCAACATGTGCAGAATTTTGTCAATGTAAGGTCTACTAAGAATTTATTCACAGGAAATAATCACATGGACAAGTAACTAACAAAGAAATTATGTTTACTGCAGAGTCATTTGTAATGCCATGCAATGGAAATTACATTAATGACCAATAATAATGTTAGTTGAAATAAATTTAGGTACATTTAAAGCAGTACTATAAATGAAATCATGTTCTTAAAGTGGAAAAATGTTCATGATATTTAGTAATAAATTTTTGTGGTCTTATGGGTGGACCACATAAGAACACGTAAGAACAACATGTTTCCTGGTAGGTTCTGTACAGACTGTTTTTACTTCTCCCCTAGTGTAATCATTAAAAACACTCTCAGACTTGTCTTATTTCACATGATAAATTTGGCCAATCTACATATAAACAAAAAATTCATACTGATTATTTAAAAATGCTTGTTGTTGTTGAGATACTAAGTCATGTTCAACTCTTTTCAACCCTATGGACTGCAGCACGGCAGGCTTCCCTGTCCTTCTGTATCTCCCAATATTTGCTCGAACTCATGTCCATTGAGTTGGTGATGCCATACAACTATCTCATCTTCTGTCGCCCCCTTCACCTCCTTCCCTCAGTCTTTTCCAGCATCACAGACTTTTCCAGTGAGTCAGCTCTTCACATCAGATAGTCAAAGTATTGGAGCTTCAGCTTCAGCATCAGTCCTTCCAATGAATATTCAGGGTTGATTTCCTTTAGGATTGACTGGTTTGATCTTGCGGCCAAAGAGACTCTCAAGAGTCTTCTCCAGCACTACAGTTGGGAAGTATCAATTCTTTAGCACCCAGCCTGCTTTAGGGTCCAACTCTTACATGCATACATGACTACTGGAAAAACTATGGCATTGACTATACAGACCTTTGTTGACAAAGTGATGTCTCTGCTTTTTAATACACTGTCTAGGTTTGTCATAGCTTTTCTTCCAAGGAGCAAGTGTCTTTTAATTTTATCGCCATAGTCACTGTCTGCAGTGATTTTGGAGCCCAAGAAAATAAAATGCCACTGTTTCCACTTTCTCCCTTGCTATTTGCCATGAAGTGATGGGACCAGATGCCATGATCTTAGTTTTTGGAATGTTGAGTTTTAAACCAACTTTTTCACCTTACACCCTAATCAAGAGGCCTTTAGTTCTTCTTTCAGCCATTACAGTGGTATCGTCTACATGTCTGAGACTGTTGATACTTCTCCTGGCAGTATTGATTCTGGCTTGAACTTCATCCAGCCCAGCGTTTCTCATGATGTACTCTGCACAGAAGTTAAATAAGCAGGGTGACAACATACAACCTTGACGTACTCCTTTCCCAGTTTTAAACCAGTCCATTGCCCCTTATGTGGTTCTGTTGCTTCTTTACCTGCATAGAGGTTTCTCAGGAGACAGATAAGGTGGCCTAGTATTCCCATCTCTTTAAGAATTTTCTAGTTTGTTGTGATCCACACAGTCAAAGGCTTTAGCATAGTCAATGAAGCAGAAGTGAAGTGAAGTGAAGTCGTTCAGTTGTGTCCGACTCTTTGCGACCCCATGGGCTGTAGCCTACCAGGCTCCTTTGTCCATGGGATTTTCCAGGCAATAGTCCTGGAGTGGATTGCCATTTCCTTCTCCAGGAGATCTTCCCAACCCAGGGATAGAACCCAGGTCTCCCACATTGTAGACAGAAGTAGATGTTTTTCTGGAATTCTCTTATTTTTTCTATGACTCAATGAATGTGGCAATTTTATCTCTGGTTCTTCTGCCTTTTCTACATCTATCTTGTACATCTGGGAGTTCTTGGTTCATGTACTGTTGAAGTCTAGTTTGAAGGATTTTGAACATTACCTTGCTAGCATGTGAAATGAGTGCATTTGTACAGTAGTTTGGACATTCTTTGGTATTGTCCTTCTTTAGATTTTGAATGAAAACTGACCTTTTCCGGTCTTTGGCTCCTTCTGAGTTTTCCAAATTTTCTGACATATTGAGTGTAACACTTTAATAGCATCATCTTTTAGGATTTTAAATACTTCAGCTGAAATTCTGTCACCTCCATTAGCTTTGGTTGTAGTAACACTTCCTAAGACCCAGTTGACTTCATGTTCCAGGATGTTTGGACCTTTTTTGTTTAGTTCTTCTGTGTATTCTTGTCATCTGTTCTTAAGTTCTGCTTCTGTTGGGTCCTTACGCTTTCTGTCCTTTATTGTGCCCATCCGTTCATGAAATGTTCCTTTGATATATCCAATTTTCTTAAGGCAATCTCTGCTGCTGCTGCTGCTGCTAAGTCGCTTCAGTCATGTTTGACTCTGTGCGACCCCCTAGATGGCAGCCCACCAGGCTCCCTGGTCCCTGGGATTCTCCAGGCAAGAACACTAGAGTGGGTTGCCATTTCCTTCTCCAGTTCCTGAAAGTGAAAAGTCAAAGTGAAGTCGCTCAGTCGTGTCCAACTCAGCGACCCCATGGTCTGCTGCCCACCAGGCTTCTCCGTTCATGGCATTTTCCACGCAAGAGTACTGCCTTCTCCAAAGGCAATCTCTAGTCTTTCCCATTTTGCTATTTTCCTCTATCTTTGCATTGTTCACTTAAGAAGGCTTTCTTATCTCCTTGCTGTTCTCTGGAACTCTGCATTCAGTTGCGTGTATCTTTCCCTTTCTCCCTTGCCTTTCACTTCTCTTCTCTCCTCAGCTATTTGTAAAGCCTCCTCAGACAACCACTTTGCCTTCTGTATTTTTTCCTTTGGGATTATTTTGGTCACTACCTCCTATGCTGTGTAATGAACCTCCATCCATAGTTCTTCATACACTCTGTCTGCCAGATCCAATTTCTTGAATCTATTACTCACCACCACTGTATAATCATAAAGGATTTGATTAAGGTCATATCTGAATGGCCTATTGATTTTCCCTACTTTCTTCAATTTAGTTCTGAATTTTGCAATAAGAAGCTCATTATCTGGACCACAGTTAGCTCCAGGACTTATTTTTGCTGACTGTATTTTTTCAGTTATTTAAAATAACTTTTAAATGACAGTATTATGACTAATACATAATACAAAATAGTATTATGACTTCTCTTTCAACCTTGTTGCAATGTAACATAAGTCATTGGCTGGCAATAGGACAACAACAAAAGTCTTAGATGCTAAGGCATTTTATTTTCCAAGTTTACAGCTGTTACACACCTTCTTCCTTAAGTATAAATGAGATCAAAAGAATGGGTACATGTGATTTAACAGAAATTTAACCTCTCTTTTGGGAAGTATGCTGAGTGGCATATATACTCATGCAGGGAAAAATAAATTCCTCTGGCTTCTCTCTAAATTCCTATTGCCTTCTGGATATAGCCCATTTTTCTCAGTCTCTAATCTGGGTATTAGAGAGCTGGCTTTCATAGGTTCACATTTAATATTACGTTATAAAACATTTACATTACATTATGAAACATAACACATGTCAAAGAAATATTCAGATACATAAGCAGGTGGTGGGAATAAATGCTCAGCCAAAATAAAAAAGTGTGAAATAGTGCCATTTGCAGCAAACATGAATGGATGTAGAGATGACCATAATAAGTGAAG
>SJYC01005732.1:0-14257 GCA_006408675.1 Madoqua kirkii
GAATGAAAGGGAGAAAGACAGACGCTCTGAAAGATTTGTGGGAAAATCTGAATAAATCTGAGACAGTAAAATAGAATTTAAGGAAGCCGATACTTCCTGTGAGAAAAGTTTATAACAATTAATTTTACTGAATCTAGTGCACATTACTTCATAGAACTGACTTGCTTGTTCAATCAGTTTGACTGAATATATTGAACCATGCTTCATTGTTATAAAAAATTAGAAATAGTTACCTTGAGTTAACACTTATCCATAGAAAGCAGAATTATATAGAATTCAATTATAGTTTATTAATTGAAACATAGATTTTAATCCATTATCCATCCATCAGATCACATAGTTAACCTCAAATAATATTACTGTCTTTTTAACCTCCTGGAAATTTTAAGTAGGTGAAAAATATACAAGTAAAGGAAAAAACCACAATCAGATAATTCCTTGCCAATTTCAGGAATTCTTTGTTATTTGAATTTATCTGAGATTTTGAGTCTAATCCAGTTTAGTAGCACTACTATGACAATACCTGGGATTCCCTTGTGGCTGAGATGGTAAAGAATCTGCCTGCAGCACAGAAGACCTGGATTCAATCCTTGGGTCAGAAAGATCTCTAGAGAAATGAATGGCTATCCACTCCATTATTCTTGCTGGGAGAATTCCATGGAGAGAGGAGTCTGGCAGGCTATAGTTCATGGGCTTGCAAAAATGTTCGACATGGCTGAGCGACTAACACACATGGGATAATATTTAGTTGTTTTTGCTATTATATATATATATATATATATATATATATATACACACATTATATATATATGTATATACTTGTGTATACAGCACACACAAACACACTCTTCAGTTCTGGTGGGTGTGTTAGTCACTCAGTCATGTCCGACTCTTTGTGACCCCATAGACCATACACTGCCAGGCCCCTCTGCCCATGGAATTCTCCAGGCCATTTCCTTCTTCAGGGGTTCTTCCCAACCCAGGGATTGCGTCCAGGTCTCCTGCATTCCAGGTAGATTCTTTACCATCTGAGTCACCAGAGAAGCCCTGATAAATACTGGTCTGCTGCTGCCGCTGCTGCTGTGTCACTTCAGTCGTGTCCAACTCTGTGCGACCCCATAGATGGAAGCCCACCAGGCTCCCCCGTCCCTGGGGTTCTCCAGGCAAGAATATTGGAGTGGGTTGCCATTTCCTTCTCCAATGTATGAAAGTGAAAAGTGAAAGGGAAGTCGCTTAGTCATGTCCAACTCTTAGCGACCCCAGGGGCTGCAGCCTTCCAGGATCCTCCGTCCATGGCAAGAGTACTGGAGTGGGGTGCCATTGCCTAGTAAATACCAAGAAATGAATTTAGCTCACTCCAAATAGTAGTAAAATGTGGTTTTGTAAATTCAAAACAAACATGCACACACACACTTAACAAACCAGTAACAAATATGGAAGAATTGAGTTGAAAATCTGACAATGTAAAACCATCTAAAAATATCTTTTTTCACATTATCAGTGCTAAGCTTGTGTAAAAATGCAGCAGAATGATGCTTTAAAAAATTCTGGAAATGTGTTTTAAGCCAGAAAAACATTCTTCCAGAACTTGTTGTTGTTCGATTGCTCATTTTGTATAATTTTGCAACCTCATGGAGTGCAGCATGCCAGGCATCCCAGTCCATCACCATCTCTCAGAGCTTGCTCAATTCATGTCCACTGAGTTGGTGATCACATCCAAAAATCTCATCCTCTGCTGTCCCCTTCTCCTCCTGTCTTCAGTCATTCCCAAAGTCAGGGTCTTTTCCAGAGTCAGCTCTTCGCATCAGATGCCCAAAGTATTAGAGCTTCAGCCTCAGCATCAGTCCTTTCAATGAACACTCAGGACTGATTTCCTTTAGGACTGACTGGTTTGATCTCCTTGCAGTTCAAGGGACTCTCAAGAGTCTACTCTAACACCACAGTTCAAAGGCATCAACTTGTCAGTGCTCATCAATTCTTCTTTACGGTCCAACTCTTACATTCATACATGGCCACTGGGAAAACCATTGCTTTGACTAGATGGACCTTTGTTGGCAAAGTAATATTTCTGCTTTGTAATATGCTGTCTAGGTTTGTCATAGCTTTTCTTCCAAGGAGCAAGCATCTTTTAATTTCATGGCTGCAGTCACCATCTGTAGTGATTTTGGAGCCCAAAAAATAAAGTCTGTCATTGTTTCTGTTATTTCCCTATCTATTTGCCATGAATAGGGACTGAGTGCCATGATCTTAGTTTTATGAATGTTGAGTTTTAAGCTGGCTTTTTCACTTTCCTCTTTCACTTTCATCAAGAGGCTCTTTAGTTCCTCCTAACTTTCTGCCATTAGGGTGGTGTCATCTGTGTATCTGAGGTTATTGATATTTCTCCCTGCAGTCTTGATTCCAGCCCAGCATTTCACATGATGTACTCTGGATAGAAATTAAATAAGCTGGGTGATAATATACAGCCTCTCCCAATTTTGAACCTGTGGTTCCATGTCCAGTTCTGTTGTTTCTTGACCTGCATACAGATTTCACAGGAGTCAGGGTAAGGTGGTCTGGTATTCCCATCTCTTTAAGAATTTTCCACAGTTTGTTGTGATCCACACAGTCAAATACTTTTGCACAGTCAATGAAGCAGAAGTAGATATTTTTCTGGAATTCTCTTCCTTTTTCTATGACCCAGTCAATGTTGGCAGTTAGATCTCTGGTTCCTCTGCTTTTTCTAATTCCAGCTTAAACATCTAGAAGTTTTCAATTCATGTACTGTTGAAGCCTGTTTTTAGCATTACTTTGGACAGTTTTGAGCATTACTTTACTAGCATGTGAAATGAGTGCAATTGTGCAGTAGTTTGTACATTCTTTGGCAATGCCCTTCTTTGGGACTGGAATGAAAACTGTACTTTTAGACTCCTGTGGCCACTGCCAAGTTTGCCAAATTTGTTGACATATTGAGTGCAGCACTTTCACAGCATCATCTTTTAGGATTTGAAATAGCTCAGATGGAATTCCATCACTTCCACTAGCTTTGTAGTGCTTCTTCTTTAGGCCCACTTGACTTTGCACTCCAAGATATCTGGCTGTAGGTGAGTGATCAATACTATTGTGGTTAACTGGTTCATTCTAGATCCCTTTAAAACAAAATTCATGATACACAACTCTGTACATTTTGGGTTCTGTCTAATCCTTGAAACAAGAATGTATGTATATACCTTTATGTGACCATATGTATGTATCTTTAAAAATAAAATGTTTATAATTTATTTAAGAGCTTCATATGAATCTTAAATATGATGATTTCACAATGATTTTAGCCAACCCCTTCTTCATGGACATTTATATTTCTAGGTTTTATTTGTTCCTACAAACACAGCTGAAATAAAAATTCTCACTTTTGCATTTTCCTTCTTGGATTTATACTTTTATAGAATAGGTAGTCAAAAAAAGTCCTGATCCTAAAATATTGAGATTTTAAAGTGTAATTGCTATGATTAGCCTACTTGCCTATATTAAATGGTATTTTCTATCCTTAATGGTAATGAAAGCCACCTTCTCCAGGATCCCCTTAACCCTAAATATTATTTTCCATTTAACATTACTCTTAATGTAAAAAGTGGCAACTTTGTTACATCTGTCTCCATTAACTATTCTGTTTGCTTGTGGTTTTTTGACCTACTCTTGAGCCCACATTTCGCAGTGAACCTTTAAAGATGCTTCATTTCTCTAACCCAGTCTCCCTCTTCCAGTTCTTTGGTGTTATCTTTAATAATCTTAGTACAGTTCATTAGATTTTTCCCTTAAAGTATCCATTCATGGCACTGCAATGTATATTTAAATAACCAAGCATGTTTTCATTAACATCTACTAAGATAAATGTATTGTGTCAAAATTTACTTTTCCCTGTTTTATGGTTTTAAGCTGTATTACTCTAGTGAATAATAAACTCTATGAAAGAATTTCCTGTCCTAAAATAGTTTTCTTTTGCTCTAAAAGAAAAAAATTTTGTGTGTGAGTATACTGTTTTCTGTTTTTCTCCATCCCACTGACTACTACCAGGTAGAAGCTGTTGTTATCTAATGCTGTTTCTTCTATTGGTAACTTGTAATTTACTGACAACCTTGGAATACTGCATGCTTGGAATTTAAGATATTCACTAGGCTAGTGAAAGCATTTTTTAATTAATCTTGCCTGAATGTGATGAGATTTTTGAATCTTTTTTTGGATTAGATTCTTTCTCTGTCTTCTTTATGTAATCATTTCTTTTATATCATCTATTCCTTTCTTTTTCTAGAACACATATTATTTTTTATATTCTATCCCTGGCAGCTGTTCTACAACTTTCTTATTGTTTCCATTACATGCCTTCTCTATTTTGTCCTGTGGGTTCTGTGCTATTAATTTCACATGATCTGCCAAGCCACTAACTTTGAGCTGAATACTGATGACCTAGTTTTCCAAATGCTTAAATCAGTTCTCAAAATGTTAATATCATGATTTTAATAACTTAATTGGTGCTCCTCGAGGGCACATATTATCATGTTGTTAAGGTTGTTTTGTGCCAGCTCCAATGACTATTTTAGCATGAGCAACTTGATCTCTGGGTTCTGTTTGTTATTACTTTCTGTGGTTCCTTGTGCTCTCAAGCATACAAAGCTTTCTAAAAAATTACCCCCCTTCACACCTTGGTGATCAGATTAAATTGTCAGATTGGACTGGACAAAGGGGTGCTCACCAGAGGGCACAGCTTTTTCTCTGCCTCTGTCAAAGCCAAAGACAATCTCTTAACTGTCCACTGTCTCTCTGTGAGCTTGCAGATACAGTTCTTTCTCAAGCATCTCTGTACTGAACCACTGCTTGTTACTGGGAGATCCTGTTCCCGTCCTCAACTGAGAGCCAAGTCCTGTGCTTCAGGGTATTATTCAAATGAAGGCTTCTGCCTCAAATGCTCACTCTAATTTTGATGTTAAAAATACTATCATCTTAACCCAGAGAAGACAAGATATAGAAAAAAGGTTTTTTTTTTCTCCCTCAAAATATCTCTCTCAGTAAAATTAATTCTTCAAATAAAATAGTGAAAAATGATTATTCAGGAACACTATGTATACTAAATATTAAAATAAGTATTTTAGTCTGTTTTTCTTCAAAAAAAATCGTGTTCAAACTCCTTTATCATCCTCTGAGGCTTCACATGTGGTCTGCTCATTTTGTTATCAACACTAGTTGGGCTAGGGGTAGAGATAGGAAGGAAGAAGGAATGTAAGAATTGGTATATTTAGTCTTTATAATATTGCACTGCAATTTTAGCTAGGTACTATTTCTTTTGCAGAGAAAATGATGCAGGGTGGCAAGGGTTTTGCAAAAGGGTGAGAGACTCAATTACTTGTTGGCAAGATACAGTGTAGCTGTCTGTCCCCTTTACTCTTGTATTCTACCTTATGCATGAATGCTACTTATGAAACGTAAGTAAATCTAACGTTAGTGGAGTGATGCTGCTGACTACAGAGTAGGTTCTGGAACTCTGTCAAATAAAAGGTGCTCACAACAAAACTGATCCTTCTTCTTATGTGTAATACATCACTCACAAGTATGGGCATCATTCAGGAAGTCCCCTTCATGAAGCATTGTCTGGACACTATTAGTTGGCAGTTAGCTTCATTGGGTTAGTCTCATAACTCACAAAGCTCTTAGATTTATAATGACAGTAAGATCAGTGTTTAGAAAAAAGTTAAATTCACAGTGTAAAATTGTATGAGGACTATTAAGTAGCTTAACTATTGCTGCTGAAACAAACAGGTCTAAAATTATGCACAAAAATATTCAATTTCTTGTTCACATATTAACCCAAGGAGCTGACAAAAGAGGATTATCTGTTGCTCAGTGTGGTCATTAAAGGATCCTGGTGGTGGGCAGGTCTGCTCTCTTCAACATGTGGTTTCCAAAACTTCTCTGTGGGTTGCCTTCATTGATGTCAGGAGAGGGAAAAGCACAGATGAGTAGATATGGTGAATTTAAACAGACCAGTTTGGAAGTGGCTCCCACCACTTTGACTCAAGTTCTATTGACTGAAAGACAATCACATGGCCCACCTGACTGCAAAGGAGGTTGAGGCTAGGAAATATAGTCCAGCTTTAGGCCTAGGAAAAAGTTAACTCTCTGCTTCACTGGCTTAGATTAATCATTATACAAGTGTCAGCTTAAAATATTGTAAATATAATTTAATATTAAGAATTATCCATACTTATCCAGAAGCAAGGATGGAATCAGTACTTTTATTTTTTTCTATTCCTATAAAGCACACTTCTAAAATGCTCTACATGGGCTGCCAGCTCATAGTAAATGAAACATTTTTATCTTGAGAGGAAACCTTTTCATGGAAAGAAAATATTGAGAAAAAGATATATCTGGAGATTATCTAAATTTCTGAATTTTTTCTTCTAATATATTTTAGTAGCTGCACTTTGTTTTGCTTGGTAAAGTTTACACTACCAATTTGCCACTGCACATAGTTCTGTGGGAATGGCATCAGCCTATCTGCTCCAAAGCCATGCCCCAATTAAATGTCTGCCTATGCACCAACCATGCTAATCAAACTGTAGCCCTGGGCATTAAAGTCTTACACGGACTAATACAAGGACAGAATGTCACGAATAACTAACTATTTAATTATGATGTCAACGTCCTGAAAAGCAGCACTGTGTTCTACAGCTGAGGTTGATGAACTCACTTGGTTTTTTCCAACCCAAAGCCTAGTTTTTAGACTTCCTTTGATACAGTGAGAAGTAATCATCCAATTATATATTTCACTTTTGTATTGATTTTTGCTTAAATTAGATTCAGAATCTTTTGCTCCTTTCTGAGGAAACGAGCTCAAACACCATGTAAACCCCCCTAGTTAGGCCATCCAGAGAAAATATAAAACATTAGATCCACATTTGCAGTTAAAATGTATACCACTTTAGCAACTATGATCAATTGGTCTTTTTGGCAAATAATTAAAAACTAAGTTAACAACTAGGATTGTGGTACCAGGTATCATCCAAGCAGGCCAAAAATTTTTTTGTAAGATTCAGTAGGGGGGAAAACTTTGCCTTTCTGTACAGGAACATGCCACATTTCTGGCAGTTCTCCTGTATGACTCTCAAATAGCGTTTCCACATAAGGTTTAAGAACTGGAGGCGGAAAAAGATGGTGGAGGAATAGGACAGGGAGACCACTTTCTCTCTCACTACTTCATCAAAAGACATTTCATCTATTAGTGTCCTCTTTGATTTCTTTCATCAGTGTTTTATAGTTTTCAATATATAGGTCTGTAGTTTCTTTAGGTAGGTATATTCCTAAGTATTTTATTCTTTTCGTTGCAATGGTGAATGGAATTGTCTCCTTAACTTCTTTTTCTACTTTCTCATTATTAGTGTATAGGAATGCAAGGGATTTCTGAGTGTTGATATTATATCCTGCAACTTTACTATATTCATTGATTAGCTCTAGTAGTTTTCTCGTGGAGTCTTTAGGATTTTCTATGTAGAGGATCATGTCATCTGCAAACAGTGAAAGTTTTACTTCTTCTTTTCCAATTTGGATTCCTTTTATTTCTTTTTCTGCTCTGATTGCTGTGGCCAAAACTTCCAGAACTATATTGAATGGTAGTGGTGAAAGTGGGCACCCTTGTCTTGTTCCTGACTTTAGGGGAAATGCTTTCAGTTTTTCATCATTGAGGATAATGTTTGCAGTGGGTTTGTCATATATAGCTTTTATTATGTTGAGGTACGTTCCTTCTATTCCTGCTTTCTGGAGAGTATCATTGATTAGCTATAGTAATTTTCTGGTGGTGTCTTTAGGATTTTCTATGTAGAGGAGCATGTCATCTGCAAACAGTGAGAGTTTTACTTTTTCTTTTCCAGTTTGAATTTCTTTTTCTTTTTCTGCTCTGATTGCTGTGGCCAAAACTTCCAAAAATATGTTGACTAGCAGTGGTGAGAATGGCCACCCTTGTCATGTTCCTGACTTTAGGGGAAATGCTTTCAGTTTTTCACCATTCAGGATACTATTTGCTGTGGGTTTGTCATATATGGCTTTTATTATGTTGAGGTATGTTCTTTCTATTCCTGCTTTCTGGATGGTTTTTTATCATAAATGGATGTTGAATTTTGTCAAAGGCCTTCTCTGCATCTATTGAGATAATCATATGGCTTTTATTTTTCAATTTGTTAATGTGGTATATTACATTGATTGATTTGCAGATATTGAAAAATCCTTGCATCCCTGGGATAAAGCCCACTTGGTCATGGTGTATGATCTTTTTAATGTGTTGTTGAATTCTGATTGCTAGAATTTTGTTCAGGATTTTTGCATCTATGTTCATCAGTGGTATTGGCCTGTAGTTTTCTTTTTTGTGGCATCTTTGTCAGGTTTTGGTATTAGGGTGATGGTGACCTCATAGAATGAGTTTGGAAGTTTACCTTCCTCTGCAATTTTCTGGAAGAGTTTGAGTAGGATAGGTGTTAGCTCTTCTCACCTTCTCTGCATCCATTGAGATAATCATATGGCTTTTATTTTTCAATTTGTTAATGTGGTATATTACATTGATTGATTTGCAGATATTGAAGAATCCTTGCATCCCTGGGATAAAGTCCACTTGGTCATGGTGCATGATCTTTTTAATGTGTTGCTTGATTCTGATTGCTAGAATTTTGTTAAGGATTTTTTCATCTATGTTTATCAGTGATATCAGCCTATAGTTTTCTTTTCTTCTGGCATCTTTGTCAGGTTTTGGGATTAGGGTGATGGTGGCCTCATAGAATGAGTTTGGAAGTTTACCTTCCTCTGCAATTTTCTGGAAGAGTTTGAGTAGGATAGGTGTTAGCTCGTCTCGAAATTTTTGGTAGAATTCAGCTGTGAAGCCATCTGGACCTGGGCTTTTGTTTGCTGGAAGATTTATGATTACAGTTTCAATTTCCGTGTGTGTGATGGGTCTGTTAAGATTTTTCTATTTCTTCCTGATTCAGTTTTGGAAAGTTGTACTTTTCTAAGAAGTTTGTCAGGCTTAAAAAAAAACTAAGCCACTTGGATAGATATAGAGAAATATCTCATCTTGGAAATAGTTTATGAGCCTAGTGGCTCATGGTGCTCAGCACTTTTTCATGTATTTGTACTTTCTTTGGAGAAGTACCTATCAAATATTTCCCCAAGTTTTTAATGAATTTTTAGTTTCTTATTTAGTTATATTATTTCTTTATATACCCTGATAGAAGTCTGTCATCAGATATGTGTTTTTAAATATTTTATCACAATATGGGATTTGTATTTTCATTTCTTCAGTGTCTTTGAAGACCAGAAACTTTATTTTGATCAATTCTAATTTATCGTTTTTTGTTTTACTAATTGCATCTTTTTTTTGGGGGGGGTCCTGAGAAATATTTGTCTGGTCAAATTTAAAAAGGTTTTCTCTTGTTTTCTTCTGAAAGTAGCTTGTTTAAGCTTTTATCTTAGATCTATGATCCCTTTCAAGTTAATCTTTGTGTGTGATGTGAGCTAATGTTAAATGACTATTTATCTGCATATGGGGATCCAAATATTCCCTCATCTTTACTCAGAAAGGATTCTTGTTGAATTACCTTGGCACTTTATATAGAAATGATATTCTTTTTTATGTTTGATAGGATTCTGCATATAAGTATTCTGGGCTTTGACTTTCCTTTGTAAGAGTATTTATAATGACATTCAGCTTCTTATTGTCATAGAGCTTTCTTCTGTTCTATTTCTTCGTGATTAAGTTTGTTTTTGTGTCTGTGTGTTTTAGAATTTTTTTCCATTTCATATAAGTTGTCAAATTTGTTCACTTGAATTTGCTTATAACAGCTCCTTTAAATCCATTTAATTTTTATAGGATATTTAGTAATGTCCATTCTTTCATATCTGAAAGAACCAAATTTGCATCGGTTGCATATACATCTATAAATAAATATTTGTTGTGATAGATAACATGTTAGCCTGTAAAGTAAAACAATGAATTTTAAAAGAATGAAATCATCTAGAGTATTTTTTTGGTATAGATGCACATCAAAAGAATGAGTATTCTGGTATTGTTTCAAAGTGTTTTATATATGGCTGTTAGAAGTATTGATCTCTCCAATTAAAATTGTCAATTGTTTACCTATTCTTTCAATTTAATTGTGTGCTTCTTTCAAAATGCTTCAGGCATTTTGGGCCTCTATTGTTAGACATGTGTGTGTTTTTTAAATATATTAATTAATTTATTTATGCTTCACTGGGTCTTAGTTGTAGCATGTGGGATCTTTAGTTGTAGCATGTGGGATCTTTAACTGTGGCATGAAAATTCTCACTTGCAGCATGAGAACTCATATCGTGGCATGTGGGAGCTAGTTCTTTGACTAGAGATTGAACCTGCATGCCCTACATTGGGAGCATGAAGTATTAGCCACTGGACTACCAGGGAAGTTTCAACACATACATCTTTTTAATTGTTATACTTTCTAGCTATATTGACACTTAATAAGTATAAAATGTCCCTCATTGTTTCTAATAATATTCCTTCCTATTAGTTAAACCTTAAAACCCCTTTAATCTAATAGTGATACAGCCACTCTAGCTAAGCTATGGTTATTTGCTTGAAATCATATTTCCCACCATTTTCCTATCAGTTTGCCACTTTGAACTTCAAGAGCATATCTTGTAGAACATATATAGTTGCATGCTGTTTTTTTCAGTGCTCTAAAAACTCTCTACTTTTCTTGGAAATATTTATTCCATTTACATAGTTTTAATTAATTTATTTTTTAATTGAAGGATAATTGCTTTACAGAATTTTGTCAAACCTCAACATGAATCAGCCACAGGTATACATACATATATATATATATATCCCCTCCCTTTTGAACCTCCCTTCCATCTCCCTCTGCATCCCACCCCTCTGTGTTGATACAGAGCCCCTGTTTGAGTTTCCTGAGCCATATAGCAAATTCCTATTGGCTGTCTATTTTACATATGGCAATGTAAGTTTCCATGTTACTCTTTCCATACCTCTCACCCTCTTCTCCCCTCTCCCCATGTCCACAAGTCTATTCTCTATTTCTGTTTCTCCACTGCAGCCCTATAAGTAAATTCTTCAGGACTATTTTTCTAGATTCCATATATGTGCATTAGATGTGATATTTATCTTTCTCTTTCTGACTTACTTCACTCTGTATAATAGGTTCTAGGTTCATCCACCTCATTAGAACTGGCTGAGTAGTATTCTATTGTGTATATGTACCACAACTTCTTTATCCATTCATCTGTCAGTGGACATCTAGTTTGCTTCCATGTTCTAACTATTGTAAATAGTGCTGCAGTGAACATTGGGATACATGTCTTTTTCAATTTTGGTTTCCTCAGGGCATATGCCTAGGAGTGAGATTGCTGGGTATACGGTGGTTTTATTCCCACTTTTAAAAGAATCTCCATTCTGTCTTCCATAGTGGCTGTATCAATTTACATTCCCACCAACAGTGCAAGAGTGTTCCCTTTTCTCCACACCCTCTCCAGCATTTATTGTTCGTAGACCTTTTGATGATGGCCTTTCTGACTGGTACATCATTGTAGTTTTGATGTGCATTTCTCTAATAATGAGTGATGTTGAGCATCTTTTTATGTGTCTGTTAGCCATCTGTATGTCTTCTTTGGAGAAATGTCTGTTTAGGTCTTCAAGTCATCAAGATATCTACAGTCAAGACAGTACAGTACTGACACAGAAATAGAAATATAGACCAATGGAACAGATAGAAAGCCCAGAAATAAACCCATGCACTTATGGATGACTTTTTTTTGACACAGGAGGCAAGAATAGACAATGGGGCAAAGACAGCCTCTTCAATAAAGGGTGCTGGTAAAACTGGACAGCTACATATAAAAGAATGAAATTAGAACACTTCCTGACACCATACACAAAGATAAACTCAAAATGGATTAAAGACCTAAATGTAAGACCAGAAACTATAAAACTCTTAGAGGAAAACACAAGCAGAAAACTCACTGGTATAAATCAAAGCAAGATCCTCTATGGCCCACCTCCTAGGATAATGAAAATAAAAACAAAAGTAAACAAGTGAGACCTGATTAAACTTAAAAGCTTTTGCATAGCAAAAGAAAATCTAAGCAAGATGAAAATACAACCCTCAGAATGGGAGAAAATAATAAATGCAACAACTGACAAAGGATTAATTTCCAAAATATACAAGCAACTCATAAAGCTCAATACCAGAAAAACAAACAACCCAATCAAAAAGTGGGAAAAGACCATCCCACTTACATTTAATGCAAATATCAATAAGATTGAGTTTATGTCAGAAATGTTATGTTATTCTCTTTGTTTCCCTTTTCTTATTTTTTGTCTGTTCATCCTCTGCTCCTTTCTTTTATGGTCTAAAAAACAAAAACATTTATAGATTGCCATTTTAGCTCTAACTACTGTGTTGCTTTGAGGAGGTATGTGTTCATAAGTGTGTGTGTGTGTGTGTGTATATGTATGTTTGTTCCAGTTGTTATAATATTCATCTTTAACTTAACACAATTCCACAATCTTATTCAGTTACTACTGGCCCATAGCTGATACGAAATAGCATCTTTGTCTCTATATAGCTTAATTTCTTCCCTACTCCTTTTGTGTTATTATTGTACTATATATTTCATGTGTATATCTTAAAAACTCAACGATTAAGTGATAATATTTTTTCTTTCAATTATTATGGTTTTAAGGGAAGAAAAGGAAAAATATTCACATACATCCCCACATACAGTCTTTTGCTTATTCATGCATTTATCATTTAGTTGACTTTCCACTTCTTTCTGTGTTTAGAGTTACCATTTGATGTAACCTTCTTTCAATTTGAAGGAATTGCTTTGGTATTTTTTGTGAAGCGTTTTTATTGGCCTTTTTTTCCCCCTTCAACACC
This sequence comes from Madoqua kirkii, assembly GCA_006408675.1. Lineage (NCBI taxonomy): Eukaryota > Metazoa > Chordata > Mammalia > Artiodactyla > Bovidae > Madoqua > Madoqua kirkii. The sequence continues at coordinate 12,948 of SJYC01005732.1, forward strand.
TGTAATGTCACTATCTTCTGACCTCCATTGTTTTTTTCACTATAATATGTCTAGGTGTATTTTTCTTTTCCTGTTATCCTACTTGGGATTTGTTGAACTTCTTGGATCTGTTAGTATTTTTTTTTAAACCAGATTTGTTAATTTGGGGGCCATTACTTTTTCCAACTAATTTTTATTCTCCTTTCTCTTCCAACCTCTCTTTTTGGAATACCAATTACATATGTTTTAGAAAGACTACGTTGTCCCACAGATCTCTGAAGCATTACTCATTTTCTAAACCTTTTCCTATACTATTGCTTATAATAATTTTCTTAAATACTGAAATAAAATCACACCTGGAACTTTTGGGAAAAAAAAAAAAACTAAAAACTGCATTTTCAGGATTCAAAAGCTACCAGGTTCATGGCTACAGCTTCTACCCAGAAGGAAAATCAATAAGTGCTGTTGACTACCTGTCTACTTACTCTACAGAGACATTATTTTTATGACCTTGAGGGCATATTATAAAATGTAACTTTTCAGACCAAGAGACATCAATTGATAGTTAAAATTCTCATGCTGCAGCTATTTTTAATTTTATGGCTTAAAAATACTTAATTGGCATGTACCCTGAGGCTTTTTGCAATGGTTTTATCTTTACAAATAATTAATAATCAGGATTAAAAGCAATATTTTAATTTCTAAGCAATTTAACTGTCCAACTGTTAAGTCTATTGTGATCATGTTCTTGTCAGACAGTCTAAGAAAAGCAGATAAAACAGATGAATATAATCAGTGTTAACATAAAAGGGCCTAAGAATAATTAAATCAACAATTTCAAAATTATCTTAAAAGAACTGGATACTTCAATTTATTTTGTAGCTAGCTTAGTAACTATTTGTTTTGAATATATGTTTTATAGCAAAGGCCTTAGACAATATATACATATGTCAGTCTCAGGTATGACAATGTTAATATGGTAAACTCAAGAACTATTCTTGTAACACATATTACAATCAGACTGCCATAAATTTTGATTCCACAGTTAACAACAATTAATACCCAAGAAAAAGGTTTAAAGTGTTATGACCAAATAACAAACCTAGGAGCTTCACATGTGATATACCCATTGAAATTTGGATTATTATTGCCATTTCCATTCTGAAGGTAGTAATACTAACTCAGAGATTTTATTTTTTTTACCTCTCTTCCTCTCCCTATCTTGTGCTATATCTAGCTATTTATCTGTGAAATTAATATAATTTGGTGCTAACATTTGTAAATCTGCAACATTTGGATTTTTCTTAACACCTGACACAATGTACATTCCT
>SJYC01005739.1:0-19530 GCA_006408675.1 Madoqua kirkii
GAGAAATTTTAAAATATTTTAAACTAAATGAAAATACAACTTTTAAAAGTTTGTGGCTTACAGTGAAAGCTTAGGTAGAAATTTATAGCTTCAAATATATAGAAAGAGAGATCTAAAATCAATAATCTTTCTGTCTAGCAAAGGAAACAATCAAAGAAATGGCTGGAAATATTTGTAAGTCATATATTTGATAAGGAGTTAATATTCAAAATATATAAATTTCATATAACTCAAGAGTAAAAAAAAATGATCTGAATAGTCACTTTTCCAAAGAAAACATATTTTGGCTAGCAGGTACATGAAAAGATGTTCAACATCACTAATCATCAATGAAATACATTTCAAAACATTGAGATATCACCTCTTACCTCTTAGAATGTCTGTTATCAAAAGATAAGAAATAACAAGAGCTGGCAAGGATGTAGAGATAAGGGAAACTTTGTGCACTGTTGATGGGACTGTAAACTGGTGGAGCCACTCTGGAAAACAGTATGGAGGTTCCTCAAAAAATAAAAATAGAACTGCCAGCAGTTCTACTTCTGGATATCAAAGACAATAACTCAGAAAAAAATCTGCATCCCCATGTTTATTGCAGCATTGTTCACAATAGCTAAGACATGTATCTTAACTGTAGTGTCCATTGATGGGTGACATATAAAGAAAAAATATATATAATAATATATGAACTCAAGACACATATGAAAGGCTGGTTCGGTGTTAAAAAATCAGTTAACCCATCAAGTTGACAGATGAAAAAAAAAATCACATGACCCTATCAATAAGTGCAAAAAAAGCTTTTGACAAAATTTCAATACCCATTCATGATTTAAAAATAAAACTTAGTAAATTAGGAATAGAGGAAACTTCCTCAACATGATAAAGACTATTAGATTCATGCAATCATAATTGTGGTTTCCAACCATGAATTTTAAATCATTATAACTAGGCGCAAACACATTTTTATTAATCAAAATAGGAACCATAGTAATCAGCACATTTTCACTAATGAGAAATAAGTTTGTTTATTCCTGTAGCTTAAGAATCTATGCTTTGAGATTCAACAAACTCTTGGAAAGCATTTTCTGCCTCCTGCTGGCTGAGGAAGTGTTTTCCCTTCAAAAAGTTGCTGGAATGCTTGAAGAAGTGGTAGTTGGTTGGCAGGAGGTCAGATGAATATGGCAGGTGAGGCAAAACTTCATAGGCCAATTTGTTCAACTTGTGATGCGTTGGTTGTGCGACATCTGGTTGGGCGTTGTCATGGAGAAAGGATGTTCCATTTCATCATTTTCTGTCCAAATTATTACTGGAAGTTTAATGCAATAAAACAAGAAAAGGAAATAAAAGCTATACAGATTGAGAAGGAATAAATAAAACTTTGTTCACAGACGACTTGATTGTTTATGTTGAAAATTTGAATGAATTGACCAAAAACCCTCCTAGAACTAACAAGGTTGTGACATACAAGGTTAATATGCCAAAGTTAATTTCTTTCTTACATGCTGGCAACTAACAAGTAGAATTTGAAATTAACTATACAGTGCCATTTGCAGTAGCAATCTAAGAAGGAAATACATAAGTATAAATCTAAATATATATATGAGATCTGTATAAGGAAAACTGATGAATGAAATCAACTAAATGGAAAGATATTCTAAGTTCATTGATAGGAGCACTGAATATTGTTAAGATGTCAGTTCTTTCCAACTTGATTTATAGATTTAATGCAATTCCAATCAAAATCCCAGAAAATTATTTTCTGAATATCAACAAACCGAGTCTAAAGTTTATATCGAGAGGCAAAATAGCCAACACAGTGTTAAAGAAGAAGAGCAAGTTGTAAGACTGATACTGTCCAACTTCAAGACTTAACTGTAAAGCTGCAGTGATCAGAACAGTTTGGTATTGGCTAAAATATGATCTTTATGGGCTTTCCTGATGGCTCAGCGAGTAAAGAGTCTACCTGCAGTGCAGAAGAGCCAGGAGATGCATGTTTGATCCCTGGGTTGGAAGGATCCACTGGAGGAGGAATTGGCAACCCACTCCAGCATTCTTGTGTGAAAAATCCCATGACAGAGGAGCCTGGCAGGTAAAGTCCAAAGGGTTGCAAAGTTGGACATGACTAAGTGACTAAACACAAAGCATGATCATGAGAAAAGGAGAAAAGAGAGAGCTTAGAAATAGATCTACATAGATATAGTTAACCGATCCTTGGCGGAGGAGTAAAGGCGATACAGTGGAGCAAAGATTGTCATTTCAACAAATGATGTCAGAAGAACTGGATGTCTGAGTGTAAAAAAATGACTAATTAATAATGGAGAGAGGCTTGGTGTCCATTGGGATCAGGAGTATATCGCAGATATGTGCCTTCTCCTCAGTTTCACTGTGAACCTATGACTGTTCCAAAAGCATAGTCTTTTAAAGAGGAGTACACTTTGCATGATTATACAGTGGGATAAGAAAATATGATCTCTAGTTAATTCAGAGTACAGGTGTCTTTTTCTGAACAAAGATGAGGAAAATGAACAGATCCTTTTCATTTCACAGTTTTATTTGTAGGCTGTAGATCTTAATAGACTGTAGCTAGTAAAACACAGCAGAGGTTTTAATAATGTATGTAAAGCAGATGAATTGTGAATAATATTAAAGCAATTGCATTAAATGCCTTTTGACCTGAGTGTCCTAGAGTAAATATCTTTATTGCAACACAAGTCATAGGACATAAAGCTATATCTGCATCCTCCTTTCCCCCAGGGAAGAAGGTGATTGATGTGGCTGCAGGGTCCACCCACTGCCTGGCCCTGACTGAGGACAGTGAGGTCCACAGCTGGGGAAGCAACGACCAATGTCAGCACTTTGACACCTTGCGTGTGACCAAGCCGGAACCCTCTGCGCTGCCTGGACTGGATACCAAACATATAGTTGGGATTGCCTGTGGACCCGCCCAGGTACAAAGTAGATAGCTTGGTATTTTGTAGAATTTTTAATTTCCTGTCATTTATTGCTAGTATGTAGAAACATACTTGACTTGTATGTATAGTCCTTTGTCAAATGCTTTTTCTTCTCAAATGATGTGATCATGTTTTCCTTCTTAAGTCTGTTTACATAGTGGATGCATTGATTTTCTAATACTGGGTGAACCTTGTGTTTTTGAGATAACCTCCACTTGGTCTTTTTTTATATTGTTGGATTTGATTTGCTAATACACTGTTGAGAGTTTTCCTGTCAGTGTTCTTCAGAGATACTAGTTTGTGGCTTTCTCAAAAAACACTTTCTTGCCTTTTTATCAGGGTAAAACTGGCCTCACACATAGTATTGGCAAGTGTTCTGTCCGGTTCTGTTTTCTGGAATGGGTTGGGTAGAATTAGTGTCATTTCTTTTTTAATATTTTCCTATGAATTTATATGACCCTAGAGATTTCTTTCTCCAAAGATTTTTAACCACAAATTTAATTTTTTTATCTGGAATTGTTCAGATTATTTCCTCTTTGGTAAGTGTTGCTGGTTTGTGATACTCCAGGTATTGCTCCATTCTAAGTTACCCAGGTTCTATGTGTAGTATTTTCTTTACTAGCGTTTCCTTACTGACCTTTTGAAGTTTCTGGGTCTGCAGTGATATCTTCGTTGAGTCCTGACATGAGTAATTTGTGCCTTTTCTCTTTGCCAGTTTTATTATAGGTTTACCCATTTTGTTAATCCTTTCAAAGAGCTAGCTTTTAGTTTCATTAACTTACCCTTGTTCTTTTGCTTTCAGTCTCATCGGTTTCTCCTCTTGTCCGTATTCCCCTTTCAGTTTGCTTTGGTGTCACTTAACTGTTTTCTTAGTTTGTGTAGGAGAAAGCTTAGGTTGTTGATTTTTAGACATTTTTTGGTAGTATGTAAGGACTTGATACTATAATTTTTCCTCTTAAGTAGTGCTTTAGTTGGGTCTACAAATCTTGATATATTTTCATTTTTGTTTGCCTCTAATTTCTTTTGAGAATTGCTCATTGCCCTATGGATTAAGTGTGTTGTTTAGTTTCAAAATTTTTGGAGATCATTCTTTATCTTTGTTACTGATTTCTTAGTTAACCATTGTGGTTAGAGAAGAAACTCTGTACGATTTCAGTTCTTGATTTGTTTTTTTAAAAATCTTGGATGTGTTCTCTTTGTGAATAGTCTGCATATGTGCTTAAAAACAGTGTCTATTTTGCTGTTGACGTGTTTTACCATTGTTGGTGAAGTGTTCTATAAATGTCAGTTAGATCTAGTTCATTGATAGTATTACTCAGTTTTTCTAGATCCTTGCTGATTTTGTTTGCTTGTTCTGTCAATGAGGACAAATTATTCTGGGTATCTCTAAGAATAATTGTGGATTTGTTAATTTCTCTTTTTGGTTCTATCGGGTTTTTTTAATATTAGTGCTTTTGATCATTAAAAATTTATGGTAAACCATACAGTGGCATTAAGTATATCTACAGTGTTGTCTTACCATCACTACTATTCATCTTCAGAACTTTTTCATCATCGCATACAGAAATTCTGTACCCATTAAACAATAACTCCATTTCTCCTCCCCTGGTGACTTGAAATTTACTTTCTGAATTTGCCTGTTTGAAGTATCTCATATATGTAGAATCATATAATATTTGATCATTTATGTCTGGGTTATTTCATATTTGATTATGATATGTTCAGCATTGATGTATGTTATATCATGTATCAGAATTTTATTTTCTAAAGGTTTGATAACAGTCATGTGTGTGTATCTTCCACATTTTGTTTATCCATTCCTCCTTCAGTGAACACATGGGTTGTTTGTCTCTGGCTATTGTGAATAATGTAGCTATAGGTCCTTCTACTGAAGTGGATGTGGGTGTGATCCCTGGACAGGGAACTAAGGTCCTGCCTGTGGTGACCAAAAAAATAAAACAGATATTAGTGTAGAAATTTTTGTGTGAGTCCCTGCTTTTCAGAGTTTTTCAGTATATATCTGGGACTGGAATTGCTGGATCATTATGGTAACTATGTTTAAATTTTTGAGACACTACCTTACTGTTTTTCCACAACAGCTGCCTGATTTTTACAGTCCTCCTAGTTATGCACAAGGGTTTCATGTTTTCCACATTCTTGTCAACTGATTGTTTTCTTTGTTTCTTTTTTTGTTTAAAGGCCATCCAGTGAGTATGAAGTGGTATCACATTGTGGTTTTGATTCGCACTTCCTATTGAAATGGTCATTGCTTATTGACCATTTGTATGTCTTTTTTTGAGAAATGTATTCAAGTTCTTTGCCCATATTTGAATAAGATTTCTTTTAAGTTGTAGCAGTTCTTGGTATATTGTGGTTATTAATCCCTTATCAGGAAGATGATTTACAACTGTTTTTCTACCATTCTATAGTTTTCTTTTTATTCTGTTGATAGTGTTCTTTGATGCACAAAAGTTTTAATTTTTCTTCTGTTTTCAGTGCTCTCTGTCATATATATCCAAGAAATACATGATCATGTAGATTTTCCAGTCTTGTAATAGTTTCATAGTTTTAAGTCTTAATGTTTTATGGTCTTTGATCCATTGTTTCATATATGATGTAAGATAAGGATCAAATTGATTCTTCTGCGGTTTTCCCAGCACTGTTTATAGAAAAACCTTTGTTCTTTCCCCATTGAATGGTCTTGGCACTTGTTGAAAATCATTTGACCATATAGGCAAAATGTTTACTGTAGTCTGTTTCATTGATCTTTGAATCTGACTTTGTACCAGACCACACTGTTTTGATTAATGTAGTTTTTTGGTAAGTTTTGAATTAGGAATTAATCTTTTCCCAACTTGGTTATTCCTTTTCAAGATTCCTTTGGTTATTTGGGGTACCTTGAGATTTCATTGGCATTTTAGGATAAATCTATCAATTTTTGTTTTATGTATTTTGAAATTTTTGTTTGATACATACACATTTTGAATGTTTGGTTGTCTTGGTGAATTGACCCTTCAGTTGTTTTTCAGTGCCCCACTTGATCCTTGTTTTCTCTTGCTCTGAAGTTTCTTTTTTAATGTAGGTACTCCATTTTAATTTTCATTAGATTTGTAATTGTGTATTATAACTCTTCCACCCTTATATTTGAAAAAAATTTAAGAAGTCTATATTTTAGTTCCTTTGCCTGTCCATTAAAATTTAGAGTAATCTTGTCTATGTTTTCAAAATACCTTGCTTAGGTTTTGGTAGAGATTGTGTTCAGCCTATTATCAGTTTGTGAAGAATTGACATTTTTGCTACATTGAGTTTTCTAGTCTACTAAAATATTATGTTTAAATGTTTATTTGCATTTTTGTTGATTTCATTTGTCAGGGTTTTCAGCGTATAAGTCCTGTTTTGTTAAATTTATATCTTTAAAATTTTTATTTTCAATTTGAGGATAATCTGGAGTGGGAATGTTAGTTTCTCAGTCATGTCCGACTCTTTGCTTTGCAGACTGTAGCTTTGTAGGCTCCTCTGTCCATGGAATTTTCCAGGCAAGAATACTGGAGTGGGTTGCCATTCCCTTCTCCAGGAACTGAATTTTCCCAATCCAGTAATTGAATCGGGGTCTCCTGCATTGCAGGCAGATTCTTTACCCATCTGAGCTAGAGGGATAATTGCTTTACGATATTGTATTGGCTTCTGTTGTACAACAAGAATCAACCATAAGTATATACATGTCCGTCCCTCTGACCTCCCCGCTAACCCCACCCCACCATTCTAGGTTATCACAGAACACTGTGTTGAGCTCCCTGTATCATAGAGCAGCTTCTCACTAGCTATTTTGAATATGGTAATATATATGTTTCATTGCTACTCGCTTAGTTCGTCCCACCTTGACTTCCCCTGCTGTGTCCACAAGTCTGTTCTCTATGACTGCATGAAAATAGTTTTTTAGATTTCACATATATATGCATTAACACACAATATTTGCTTTTCTCTTTCTGACTTCACTCTGTACAACAGGCTCTAGGTTTATCTACCTCACTAGAACTGACTCAGATGTGTTCGTTTTTATGGCTGAGTAATACTCCATTGTATACATGTATCACAACTTCTTTATCCATTCCTCTGTTGATGGACATCTAGGTTGCTTCCAGGTCCTGGCTATTATAAATAGTGCTGCAGTGAACATTGGGATACATGTGCCTTTTTCAGTTATGGTTTCTTAGGATATATGCCCAGTAGTGGGAATTACTGGACTATATGGTAGTTTTATTCCTAGTTTTTAAAGGAATCACCATACTGTTCTTTATAGTGGCTGTACCAGTTTATATGCCCACTAGTAGTGCAAGATGGTTTTTTTTCCACACTCATTTATCGTTTGTAGATTTTTTTTGCTGATGGCCATTCTGGCTGGTGTGAGGTGATACTTCATTGTAATTTTGATTTGCATTTCTCTAATAATGAGTGATGTTGAACATCTTTTTGTGTGTTTTTTAGCCATCTATATGTTTTCTTTGGAGAAATGTTTAGGTCTTCTGCCCGTTTTTTGATTGGGTTTTTTGTTTTTCTGCTGTTGAGCTACATGAACTGCTTATCTATTTTAGAAATTAATCCTTTGTCAGTTGTTACATTTGCAATAACTTTTTTCTGCCATTCTGGGGGTTCTCTTCACCTTGTTCAGTTTCCTTGCTATGCATGGGGCTTCCCTGGTGGCTCAGTGGTAAAGAATCAGCTTGCCAAAGCAGGAGATGTAGATTCATTCCTGGCTCAGGAAGATCCCCTGCAGAAGGAAATGGCACCCCATTGCAGTATTCTTGCCTGCGAAATTCATATGGCCAGGGGAGCATGGTGGGCTACAGTCTGTGGAATTGCCAAAGAGTTGGTCATGGCATAGTGACTGAATAATTGCTGATAAAAGCTTTTAAGTTTAATTAAATCCCATTTTTAAACTTAAATTACTGTAGGAGGTAGATCAAAGAGGATTGTTCAGTTGCCAAGTCCTGTCCAACTCTTTGTGACTTCACGGACTGCAGCACACTAGGCTTCCCTGTCCTTCAGTGTCTCCCACAGTTTGCTTAAACTCATGTCCGTTGAGTTGGTGATGCCATCCAACCATCTCATCCTTTGTCACCATTTTATCTGCCCTCAATCTTTCCCAGCATCAGGGTCTTTTCCAGTGAGTTGGCTCATCACATCAGGTGGCCAGAGTATTAGAGCTTCATCTTCAGCCTCAGTTCTTCCAATGAATGTTAAGGACTGATGTCCTTTAAGGTTGACTGGTTTGATCTCCTTGCAGTTCAAGGATTCTCAAGAGTCTTCTACAGCACCACAGTTCAAAAGCATCAAATTCTTCAGCACTCAACTTTCTTTATAGTCCAACTCTCTCATCCATACGTGACTACTGGAAAAACCATAGCTTTGACTACATGGTCCTTTGAAGCAAAGTGACGTCTTTGCTTTTTAAAATGCTGCCTAGATTTCTTATAGCTTTTCTTCCAAGGAGCAAGCATCTTTGAATTTCATGGCTGCAGTTACTGCCTCCAGTGATTTTGGAGCCCAAGAAAATAAAATCTGTCACTGTTTCTTTTTTTTTTCCCCCATCTCTTTGCCATGAAGTAATGGGACCAGATGCCATGATCTTAGTTTTTTGAATATTGAGTTTTAAGCCTTTTTTTTTCACTCTCCTCTTTGACCTTTTTCAAGAGCTTCTTTAATTCCTGTTCTGTTTCTACTGTTAGAGTGGTATCATCTGCATATTTGAAGTTCTTGATATTTCTCCTGGCAATCTTGAATCTAGCTTGTGATTCATTCAGCCCACATTTTGCATGATGTACTCTGCATATATGTTAAATAGGCAGAGTGACAGTATACAGGCTTGACATACTCCTTTCCAAATTTGGAACCAGTCCATTGTTCCATGTCCAGTTCTGACTGTTGCTTCTTGACCTGCATAAGGCTTTCTCAGGAAACAGGTATATTCCCGTCTCTTTAAGAATTTTCTAGTTTGTTGTGAATGTTGTGACCCACACAGTCAAAGGGTTTAGTGTAGTCAATGAAGCAGAAATAGATATTTTCTGGAATTTCCTTGCTTTTTCTATGATCCAGCAAATGTTGGCAGTTTGATCTCTGGTCCCTCTCCCTTTTCTAAACCCAGTCACTAAATCTGGAAGTTTTCAGTTCATGTACTCCTGAAGCCTTGCTTTAAGAATTTTGATCATTGTCTTGCTGGAATGTGAAATAAGCATAATTGTATGGTAGTTTGAACATTCTTTGGTATTGCCTTTCTTTGGGATTGGGATGAAAACTTTTTGCAGTTCTGTGGCCATTGCTGAGTTTTCCAAACTTGCTGGCATATTGAGTGCATTTTAACAGCAGCATCATTTAGGATTTTAAATAGCTAGAATACCATCACCTCCACTAGCTTTGGTGGTAGTAATGCTTCCTCAGGTCCATTTGACTTCAGCTTCAGGATGTTCTTCTCTGGCTGAGTGATCATAATTGTGGTTATCCATGTCATTAAGGCCATTCTTATATACTTCTGTGTATTCGTCTCACCTCTTAAACCCTTCTGGTTCTGTTTAACCCTTATGGTTTCTATCCTTTACTGTGTCCATCTTTGCATTAAATATTACCTTGATTATCTCCAGTGTCTTGAAGGGATCTCTAATCTTTCCTATCCTGTTTTATTGTTTTCCTGTATTTCTTTACATTGTTCATGTATGAATGCTTTCGTATCTGTCCTTACTATTGTCTGGAACTCTGCATGCAGTTGGATATATCTTTCTCTTTCTCCTTTGACTTATACTTCTCTTTCCTCAGCTATTTGTAAAGACTCCTCACACATGCACTTTACCTCCCTGCATTTCTTTTGGGATGATTTTGATCGGTGCCTCCTATACAACATTATAAACCTCTGCCATAGTTCTTCAGGCACTCTTCCTACCAGATCTAATCTCTTGAAGCTATTTGTCACATCTATCATACAGTTATAATGGATTTGATCTAGGTCATACCTGAATGACATTTTCCCAACATTCTTCAATTTAAGCCTGAGTTTCACAACCAGGAGCTCATGGTCTGAATCACAGTCAGGTCTGGGTCTGGTTTTTTCTGACTGTACAGAGATTTTCCACTGTGAGGCGCAAAGGATATGATCAATTTTGTTTCAGTATAGACCTGACATGGTGATGTCCATGTGTGGAGTCATCTCTTGTGTTGTTGGAAGAGGGTGTTTGCCTAGTGTGTTCTCTTGACAAAAGTCTGTTAGCTTTTGCCCTGCTTCATTTTAATACTCCAAGGCCAAATGTGCCTATTGTTCCAGATATGTATTGACTTCCAGCTTTTGCATTCCAATTTCCTGTAATAAAAAGGACATCTTTTTTTGGGAGAGGAGTGTTCTAGAAGGTCTTGTGAAACTTTATGGAACTGTTCAACTTCAGCTTCTTCAGCATTAGTGGTTGGGGCATGGATTCAAATGACTGGGATGTTAAATAGCTTTGCCTTAGAAATGAACTGAGATCATTTTGTTGCCTTTGAGATTGCACCCAAGTACTGCATTTCAGACTCTTTTGTTGACTGTGTGGTCTACTCTATTTCTTCTAAGGGATTCTTTCCACATGGTCATCTGAATTGAATTTACTCATTCCCATCCATTTTAGTTTTCTGATTCCTAAAATGCCCATGTTCACTCTTGCCATTTCCTGGTTGACCACTTCTAATTTACTTTGATGCATGAACCTAAGATTCTAGGTTCCTAAAGTTACTCCTCATCCCTTTACTAAGCCACCTTTTATCTTTATATTTAACATAAATTTCTTGTAGATACTGTATAGTTAGGTTTTAGTTTTGCTGTATCCTGATGATCTCTCTCTTTCTGTTTTTGTGTTCAGACTTTTGTCTATCATTTATTAGTTGTTTTGTTTGCTTTCTTTTTTTTGTTCCTTTATTGTTTCCTGACTTCTTTGGGGTTATTTGAATAGATTTTAGTTTTTAGTTTTACTCAGTTGCTTAATTTTGGTAGCAAACAGAGTTTTGAAAACAAGATGGAGTACTGAATTGAGAGGAAATTAGAAGCTGTTAGTATGTGAATTAGATAACTGAAAATTCTTGCACCTTTCGGACAGTTGGAGGGATGAAAAAGTAGTAATTTAGGGCATCTTTGTCATTCCTAATGGTGAATCTCTCTCTTTCTGTTTTTGTGTTCAGACTTTTGTCTATCATTTATTAGTTGTTTTGTTTGCTTTCTTTTTTTTGTTCCTTTATTGTTTCCTGACTTCTTTGGGGTTATTTGAATAGATTTTAGTTTTTAGTTTTACTCAGTTGCTTAATTTTGGTAGCAAACAGAGTTTTGAAAACAAGATGGAGTACTGAATTGAGAGGAAATTAGAAGCTGTTAGTATGTGAATTAGATAACTGAAAATTCTTGCACCTTTCGGACAGTTGGAGGGATGAAAAAGTAGTAATTTAGGGCATCTTTGTCATTCCTAATGGTGAATCTCTTGTGGAACAGGCTGATAACTGAATGTGTAGATTCATTTTAGGTTCTTGTGTTTCTTCCATAGAGTTTTGCTTGGTCTTCCTGTTCTGAGTGGTCCATTGGCCTTCGTGTCCCTTTTGTGGTGGACATCTGCTCAATGACTTTTGAGCAGTTAGATCTCCTACTTCGGCAAGTGAGTGAGGGGATGGATGGCACTGCTGACTGGCCCCCACCTCAAGAGAAAGAGTGTATGACTGTGGCAACACTCAACCTTCTACGGCTTCAGGTATTAATGCTTTTTCTTTCCTTTTCCCCATTATATGTGTCTTAGTTATTTGTAATGATGTTTATGCATATTAAAGGGCATGGGATTTAGCCTGTTAAATGAACTACTGTTGAAAAATTTGAAGTATCTGAAAGTAAGATTGTGATGGAGTGTAATGTTTATGATGCTGAAAAAAATCAATCTGATTATTTTGTGTTATTTTGTGTTTATCCTGTAAGTCAGTCTCTGCATGCAGGTAAGAATATACATCTAGATTATGTTATTATGGCTGAATTCAGCTTGTTGGCATTCGTGAGGGAGTCAGTCTTGAATTTACAGTTACTATGTGTAAAGAAGTAACTGGGTGTGACAGTAGATGATCAGCTGGATGTGGTTGTTGTCTCTCCTTTGGCCTGAGAGGAGAACTTCATTTGGGAAGTTCTGCTTCCTCCAGTAGTACCTCCACTTCCTCACAGGAGATGTTAAGGATAAAGGTCAGTGTAAGAAAAGCTATACTTATATTACTATATGTAAAATAGATAGCCAAGGGGAATTTGCTAGGAATTTGCTGTGTGGCTCAGGAGACTCAAACAGGGGCTCTATATCAAGCTAGAGGGGTGAGATGAGGCCAGAGATTGGAGGGAGGTTCAAAAGGAAGGCGATATGTGTGTATATGTGGCTGATTCATGTTGAGGTTGGCAGAAAACAGCAAAATTCTATAAAGCAATTATCCTTCAATAAAAAAAAATTAAAAAAAGCTACAAAAATTTTTTCCTTTCCTTATTATTATTATTTTTTTACTTTACAGTATTGTATTGGTTTTGCCACACATCAACATGAATCCGCAACGGGTGTACATGTGTTCCCAATCCCTAGCCCCCCTCCCACCTCCCCCCAACACCATTCGTCCGGGTCATCCCAGTACACCAGCCCCACGCATCCTGAACCCTGCATCGAATCTAGATTGGCAATTTGTTTCTTCATGTTTCAATGCCATTCTCCCAAATCATCCCACCCTCTCCCTCTCCCACAGAGTCCAAAAGACTGTTTTATACATCTGTGTCTCTTTTGCTGTCTCGCATACAGGGTTATCATTACCATCTTTCTAAATTCCACATTTACTTTACAGTATTGTATTGGTTTTGCCACACATCAACATGAATCCGCAACGGGTGTACATGTGTTCCCAATCCCTAGCCCCCCTCCCACCTCCCCCCAACACCATTCGTCCGGGTCATCCCAGTACACCAGCCCCACGCATCCTGAACCCTGCATCGAATCTAGATTGGCAATTTGTTTCTTCATGTTTCAATGCCATTCTCCCAAATCATCCCACCCTCTCCCTCTCCCACAGAGTCCAAAAGACTGTTTTATACATCTGTGTCTCTTTTGCTGTCTCGCATACAGGGTTATCATTACCATCTTTCTAAATTCCACATATATGCGTTACTATACTGTATTGGTGTTTTTCTTTCTGGCTTACTTTACTCTGTATAATTGGCTCCACCTCATTAGAACTGATTCAGATGTATTCTTTGTAATGGCTGGATAATACTCCATTGTGTATATGTGCCACAGCTTTCTTATCCATTCATCTGCTGATGGACATCTAGGTTGCTTCCATGTCCTGGCTATTATAAACAGTGCTGCGATGAACATTGGGGTACATGTGTCTCTTTCAATTCTGGTTTTCTTGGTGTGTATGTTAGAAAGTAAAACTGTAACTAAAATCTTTGATCACCGTGTTTTTCTTTGTAATAAAATGCCTATGACTTAATGTCAAGAGAACAATATTTCTGAGCAAAATAATTTTCCTCCTTTATAATGTGAGGGTTTCTATGTCCCTCTTTTGTCTTGGCTTTCAGGAATGAACTTTTAATTGCAACGTGGAATTAGCAGAAGTTTAGAAATTGCCTCCCTTCCCCAGAAGTCTTTTATGGAGGCTCACTTATAAGCATACCTGTGGGGTGGTGTGCTTGTCAGGGGTCCGCCTTGTTTCCTGTTGCTTCCCATGGTCTTTAGTGACACTGTTGCTTTTGTCAGTGCTGTGGAGAAAGACCTTGTACAGGTCCTAGGCTTGGCTCCACTTAGTGCATAGGTGCCTAGTGCTGTTTTCCCATTGCTTTGTTTTATCTTTCAAGGTCTTTTAGTTGTGTCTTTTAAAAAAATTAACTCACATAGCTTAATTTGTAAAAAGAATTCAGTTGAGAGTATTTATTTCAATATGTGGATTTAATCTTTTATATTTGTGATTACTGATGTTTTGTGTAAGTTTGTTCATCATTTGATTATCTTTTGATCAAGTTTCTGAGAATTTTTCCTTTTAGATCCCTTTAATTGTTCCTAAGTTTTGAAATTTTGATTTCTGGACATTACTCATATTATAGAAAAATTAAACTATTTGTGAATTTCCCAACATGTTAATCAGTATTTCTCTTCCTGAAAAATATAGGGATGGGTTATAGGATGCCTTAAACCTAAATGTCTCTTCCACCATTAGTATTTTGAATTATTTGGTAGTCTGTTACATTGACTCCAGGGACTTTGTGTGTGTGTGTGTGTGTGTGTGTGCGCGCGCGCAGCTAATAGAAGAACACTCCCAATTACAATATATAAGATATATTCTGATTTTAGGGTTGTTAAAACATGAAAGGAAATACTTCCTAGAATTCATGAAAAATAATTATTTTTAAACTTTTCCTTCAATTAATTATTATAATTTTGAGAGGTCATACTTAACTGTGATATGTAGTCCTAGTCCTTTTTTTTTTTTTTTTTAAATCAGTTTGTTTTGCCATTGTTACTTATATCACCTCTCTCCTGGATATCTCCTTCAGTAAGTTTCTTCATTAAGGTCTGTGAGTTATAATGTCTGAAAAACTTCATTAGCTTCAACATCTCTTGAGATAATTTAATGAGGCTTAATTTTTTAGGTTGTTTTATCAGCACTTGGAAGATTTTCTACTGTCTTCTGACCTTTATTGTTGCCAGTGAGAAATCATTACTGGTGCAGTTGTTGTTTCTTTGTAGCTAATTTGTCTTTCCCTTTGGTAATCTGTTGGATTTTTGCCTTTGTTTTGTGATTTTAATACATTATGTCTAGGATTTATTCTTAGCTTTGGACATGTCCTCAGAGGGCAGTTTTATACTTTTGTCTGTGAGGTTCCATTGAGTTCCTCTGGCTCTAGATGAATTTTGGTATTCAATTCTTGACTTGTGATATCCATACCTAGATGATTAGTATAAATTTGATTTCACATCTGCTTGTAAGGCAGGCTAAGTCTTTGATTTCCTATGGATTCTCTGTGCCCAAAGCTTTGTGTGCGTAGTATGTTGCCCCCCAGGTCCTGGCTGACTGACAGGCAGCTCCTGTTCAGTGGGCGTCCTGTGTCTCAAAAGGCTTTGGTGTGCTCTCAGAGCCCAGGACCCCTTGGCTTCTGTTATGTATGTGTCTGTGTGAGTCTTGGTTTGGCTCTTGAGGCATTTCATTATATACCCTCAGCTTGACTATCTATTCTTTTTAATACTTTTTTGGCTGTATTATAGTCCATATTTCTATGGTACGGTGGTTGAGAGTGGGGTAGAGGTGCTGTTTCCACAGGGTTTAACAAGTTTGTTGATATTGAGCTTTTCTGTATGTGTAGTTATAGTTAAGTTTAAAAAATTCCTCTTAGGAAATACTTTACCTCAGATTCTCAATTACTATGGATAAACATTTTTTAGTCTAGTTAAAAAAATACCTATACTGGAAGTTTTTCCTTTACTATTTGTATAAAACTCAATTTGAAGTATTATTTCATCTTTAATAAAAATTTGAGAAGCATTCATTTTAAGAGCTTCTAAGTGAAAATTGTTTTTCTCCTTTCAGTTGCATGCTGCCATTAGTCACCAGGTTGACCCAGAATTCCTTGGTTTAGGTCTGGGCAGTGTCCTCCTCAACAGCCTGAAGCAAACTGTGGTGGCCCTGGCCAGCAGTGTGGGCGTGTTGAGTACTGTGCAGGCGGCCGCCCAGGCTGTGTTGCAGAGCGGGTGGTCAGTGCTGCTGCCTACTGCAGAGGAACGGGCACGGGCACTCTCTGCTCTCCTACCCTGTGCAGGTGGGCTTGGGCCAGGAACAGGGGTGGTGTGGGGCTGGCACAGGAGTGCTGGCAGGGGTGGTACTTACCACAGACTGGTGAAAAACACTTGCCCTTTTCCAGTTTCAGGTAACGAAGTTAACATAAGTCCAGGTCGTCGATTCATGATTGATCTTCTCGTGGGCAGCTTAATGGCTGATGGAGGCTTAGAATCAGCTTTAAATGCAGCCATTACTGCAGAAATCCAGGTATGGTCTTAGGAATATGTGTGTATGCATGTGTGTGTATATAAGCTGATGGAAGCGATATTACTTACCAGTGAGCTGAGATTGAAACTTTGCCAGAATTAAAAAAACTTTGAAACATAAGACTTTTCGTAACATCCAAATATTTCTGTAATTAAACATTACAAGTAGTTTAAAAGAACTGAGTTACTAAGTATAATAAAATATACCCACTCCAGTACTCTTGCCTGGAAACTCCCATGGACGGAGGAGCCTGGTGGGCTGCAGTCCATGGGGTCACGAAGAGTCGGACACGACTGAGCGACTTCACTTTCACTTTTCACTTTCACTCATTGGAGAAGGAAATGGCAACCTACTCCAGTATTCTTGCCTGGAGAATCCTAGGGACGGAGGAGCCTGGTGGGCTGCCGTCTATGGGGTCACACAGAGTCGGACACGACTGAAGTGACTTAGCAGCAGCAGCAGCAGCAGCCAATCATAATATAAATCATTGCCATCATCCCAGAAAGTGCCTTTGTGCCCCTTTCCATGTGAAGTTAGCATACTTTCCTGCCTCTCTCAGAAGATGTTGGCCAGTTTGGGGGACTTTATTGGTTAAGGGACTTCGAGTGGTTAAGAATCTGCCTGCCAATGCAGGGGACTTGAAGATTCCACATACAGAGGGATAACTAAACCTGGGCACCCCAACTACTGAGCCCAGAGTGGCATAACTACAAAAGCTGGTGTACTCCGTAATAAGAGAAGCCACTGCACTCAGAAGCCCACATACTGCAGCTGGAGAGTAGCTCCTGCTAGTCACAACTAGAGAAAGCACGTGTACAGCAACAGAGAGCAGTATAGCCAACACTAAATCAGTAAATAAGTAAGAATTAAAAAAAAATTTTTTTTGCCAGTTTTGATTTTCACATAAATGATATCGTACAATATGTACTGATTTGTGTTAGCTGTATTTTGCCTTGATAATGAGTTTTAGATTCAGATATATTGGATGTATTATTAATTTTTGCTATTGAGAAGTACTTCCTTGTGTGATTACGGCACTATTGATGTATCCATTCTCTTGTTGGTAGACATATAATGATTTTTGATTATTAAAGCTGCTGTGATCATGCTGTGTACAAGTCCTTTAGTGTGAACACTTGTTTTTTCTTTTGGGTAAATACTCTGAATTAGAATTTGCTGGATCCTAGGTTGAGTGTATACAATTTCCCAACGTGATTGTGCCATTTATTGCACATTTAAGCAGCCAGTATGCAAGTTCTAGCCCTTTCTTGACCCCATTAACACGAGGCATGTCAGTCTTTTTTTAAAGACTATAGCTATTCTGGGAGTAGGCTGGGGTGTTAGTTTGTATTTGCATGTGCATATTTGTCATTCATAGCTACTTTTGTTGCTCTTGTTGTCATAATAGTTTTCAATTTAAAAACTTATACTGATAAATTGGATGATGTGAGTGTATTAAAAATGTTTTGAAAATATACCTACTTTGCTTAAATTGAAAAAAATGAGAAGCAGTCAAACATATAATGATGTTAGTAGCAAGTATGATGCATTGTGTGCCTTTTCTCCCTTAGATGCTGTGCTATGTACTTTACTTTCATTTTCTCTTTTAACTTTGTCAGCCATGTTGATGTCAACAACAACAAAAAATCAGTGGATCTAAAAAAGGGATAGAAAATTTTAATCAAGCCAAATATAGGATTATACCTCAGGAACAGCGTCTCAGAAATTTCTGAGAACTATTGCACCCATTGCAAGTCAGGCACAGTTATAGAAGTTTTTTTGAGACAGAGGGCTATACATTAAATGATGTTATTATTGACAGTTTACACAGTCCAGATCTAAGCCTCCCATGGCCTCTTAGAAAATCAAGAAGGAGGGTTTTCTTTTAAGGCATTACTTGTTGATCCTGGTAGAATGTTTCTCTTTGGTTGAGCAGGTATATCTGCTGATGAGGAGGTTTAGTCCATGCATAATGTGAATACACAGGGGCTTCCCTGGTGACTCAGACGGTAACGTGTCTGCCTGCAGTGCGGGAGACTCAGGTTCGATCCCTGGGCTGGGAAAATCCCCTGGAGAAGGAAATGGCAACCCATTCCAGTACGCTTGCCTGGAAAATCCCATGGACATAGGAGCCTGGTAAGCTGCAGTCCATGGGGTTGCAAAGGTTTGCACACAGCTGAGTGACTTCACTTTTACTAATGTGAATACATCATGTACAGCGAGGAGAGAAAGGCCATTGGACAGAAAAAATTTTTCTGTTTAAATTTTTCTTGTAGTGCCAGAAAATGTGAATTTTTTTCACTAGTGGAAAAAGTTGTCTTAAAATTTCATTTTATAGGCATGGACACAGAAGTACCACAGAAGTTAATAGTGGTGCTAAGGTGTCATGGCTAGTGAGTGGCAGTTTGTTGATTCTAGGCTGCTTCCTTCTCTTCCTGAGTCTCCTGTGGCTCAGTGTAACAGCTCACCTGATGGGAGCTATGGTATGTGGACTAGACTCAAGCAGTGTTTTTAGAGCCTGTTTATTTAGTAAGCATATGTTTATTTTGTGCTTCCTGCTGGAGAGTGGAACCTTGGGAGGGGAAGAGAGGCTACAGAGTATACAGTTGGTGATCCCTAGATAATAATTAAGGTTCAAAAAAAAAAAAATAGCCAAAAGGCCATTTGTTTTAAGACAGAAATACTTTGAAGCCATGGAAAGGCATAAATAAAAAACCTCATCATATGGGAATAATCATTGTTAATATTTTTTTGTGTATAGTCTTACAGGCTTTCAAAAATGCAAATATTTACTAATAGTAGTAATTATAATGTTAGAATCGGTCTTAGTGGCTTGTATCTTTTTCACTCATCAGGTTGCCATGTCATCTATATTGAACACCCTTCTGCTATGTCCATTTGTTCTGTTGGCTTTGGGGAAGTCTGTAGTAAGGAAAAGGGCTAACATTTCCTTTTTTAAAAACAATTTCTTTATTGTTGAACATTTAGGTTTTAGATATTTTTACTACTATCAATATTCTACTTCCAAAGAAGGGCAGTGCCAAAGAATGTTCAAACTACCATATGGTTGTGCTCATTTCACATGTTATACAGTTATGCTCAGAATTCTTCAAGTGAGGCTTCAACAGTATGTGAACTGAGAACATGAAGATGTAAAGGCAGAGGAACCAGACAGCAAACTGCGAACATTGATCGGATAACAGAAAAAGCAAGGAAATCCCCCCAGCCCCAAATCTACTTCTGTTTCACTGACTATGAGAAAGCCTTTTATGGAACACAACTAACTGTAAAATTCTTAAAGAGATGGGATACCAGACCACCTTATCTGTCTCCTCAGAAACCTTTATGCAGAAGGTTATCAAGAACCTATATCAAGAAGCAACAGTTAGGAACAATGGACAGGTTCCAAATTCTGAAAGGAGTAACATCAAGGCTGTATATTGTCACTCTGGTTATTTAACTTATATGCAGAGTTCATAACAGTTCAGTCACTCAGTCGTGTCCGACTCTTTGCGACTCCATGAATCGG
>SJYC01005740.1:0-39602 GCA_006408675.1 Madoqua kirkii
AGTCTGAGTGAACTCCGAGAGATGGTAATGAACAGGGAGGCCTGGCGTGCTGTGATTCAAGGCGTTGCAAAGAGTCAGATACGACGAGCGACTGAACTGAACTGTATCGCTTGAGGCGGAACCAAGATCCTATCCCAAGGTTTCTTGGCTTTTCCTCCCATGTCTCTGCATCGCCTCCCTTTCCTATTAGCAACTCTTTGAAGGGCTTCTGTGCCCAGGAGCGCCACAGGGCCCTGCTCAGCTTCAGTACTGAATCCTCTACATTCTGTGCTTTTTACTTATGCACACAGACTTAAGATAAAGTTTAATTTATAATTGGGCACAATAAGAGATTAACAACAATAAAATAGAGCAATTGCAATAATATATTGTAATATAAGTTTTGTGACTGTAGTCTCTGTCTCATATCTTATTGTACTGTGCTCATCCTTCTTATGACAATGTGAGATGATAAAGTGCGTATGTGATGAAACGAAGTGAGGTAAATGATGTAGGCATTGTGGCATAGCATTAGGCTACTAATGACCTCCTGAGCACATATCAGAAAGAGGATCATCTGCTTCTGGTGATCCTGGATCATCAGGCTATGACACCGTCAATGGTTGGAAATCCTGAACAAGACAGACTGGGACAACACAAGATTTCATCACCCTACTCTAGGAATTGCTTAATTCTGGAATTTCCCATTTAATATTTTCAGACTATGGTTGACCTCAGCTAACTGAAACCACAGAAAATGAAACTGTAGATCAGGAGGGATGACTGTATACTCAGCATCAGTAATGCGTTTATTTTGCCATGAGATGCCACATGCCATGAGATCTAAATAACAGATTCTACTCTCCTAATTCCCATCCCCACCACTTCCAAGCATATGCAAAAATAAAAATGTTGAGGTTGTAAATGTCTGTCAACAGATGAATGGATGAAGAAGATGTGGTACATATATACAATGGAATATTACTCAGTCATTAAAAAGAATGAGATAATACCATCTGCAGCAAGACGGTTAGACCTGGAGATATTATTCTAAGTGAGGTAGATTAGAGAAGGACCAATATCATATGATATTGCTTACATGCTGAACCTAAAAGAAAAAATGACACAATGAACTTGTTTGCAAAACAGAAATAGGCTCACAGACTTGGAGAGTGAACTTACAACTGGAGGCAGGGGGAAGGAAGGATAAATTGGGAGTTTGGGATTTACATGTACACACTGCTATATTTAAAATAAATTCCTTTCCATGAATAAAAAAAATGCTGAGGTTTCAAGTCAGCTTGTGTTAAAATCCATGCAGGGGCTGAAGAGGCCCAGAATCCAGAGTCAAGATTTTGTCCTAATGGTTCTGCATCATGAAATCCATGGCTTTGTATTTACCACACCTACACAGAGACACAAGATTTCAAACTGTATGTAACCTGATCGAAGAAAGGAAAACAAAGGGACTATTTTTTTTAATCTCTTTTGTTGTTATCATATAAGATAAAAAGGAGTTATGTTATCATTGCTGCTACTGCTAAGTCGCTTCAGTCATGTCCGACTCTGTGAGACCCCATAGAGGGCAGCCCACCAGGCTCCCCCATCCCTGGGATTCTCCAGGCAAGAACACTGGAGTGGGTTGCCATTTCTTTCTCCAATGCATGAAAGTGAAAAGTGAAAGGGAAGTCGTTCAGTTGTGTCTGACTTTTAGTGACCCCGTGGACTGCAGCCCACCAGGCTCCTCCATCCATGAGGTTTTCCAGGCAAGAGTACTGGAGTGGGTTACCATTGCCTTCTCCATATGTTATCATTACCTACCTTGAAAAGATATTATATTCAGAAATCAGATTATTAGGTGATATAACTCACTAAATTTATTGATATACTATGAGAATTTTAATATAATATATACATGTGTGTCATATTTTAATCTCCAACCAAAGCTATAAAAAGAGCAGATGATTTTTGGAAAGTAGATATTCTCTCACAACTTCTCGTTAGGAAGAGTTGAAATCAGAATTCTCTAAGTCTGTCAGTGTCTTCAGATTTTCATCAATTTTTCCATTTTTAAAGCACATCAATCACCATATACACCCACAGCACAATATCCGAGAGAGAACAAAGAACATGTGCCTCCTCTTCGAGCCACATAAACATACATCTTTTGCTGCAGGCAGGTTATTGTAGTTTCTTTCATACATGCAAGAAAGAGAAGGCCCAAAGCATGGACATCTGTAGAAATCTTTCAAAGAAGACATTTTGCTTCTAATTTCATCAGTGATGTTTCATATCACAGCATTGCCATAAGATATATTTAGAAAATTCATTTTAATGGTTTAAATGGAATTAGCTAACAGGATTAGAGAATTATAAAAAACCATTCAGAAAATAGGATTATTCACTATTGTGTTTCTATTTCCTTATTTAAAAAAATTTTTTTAACACGGGAGCATAGTGTGTTAGTTCCAGGTATACAGAAAATGATTCTATACATATACACATGTCTATCCTTTTTCAATTTCTTTTCCCATTGAGGTTATTGCAGAATATTGAGCAGTATTCTCTGTGCCATGTAGTAGCTCCTTGTTGATTGTCTATTTTAAATATACCATTGTGTATCTGTTAATCCAAAACTCTCAATTTATCCCTTTCCTACCTTTCCCACTTGGTAACCATAAATTTGTTTTCTGTGTCTATGAGTCTACTTCTGTTTTGTCAATAAGCTCACTTGTATCGTTTTTTAGATCCGTATATAAGCAATATCATATGATTTTTTCTTTCTCTATCTGACTTACTTCACTAAGTGTGATAATCTCCAGGTCTATCCATGCTGCTGCAAGTGGCATTATTTCATTATTTTTAAAGACTGAGTAATATTCCATTGTACATATGTACCACATTTTCTTTATCCATTCATCTGTAGATGGGCATTTAGGTTGCTTCCATGTCCTGGCTATTGTAAACAGTGCTGCAATAAACACTGAGGTGTATGTCTCCCTTCAAACCATGTTTTTATCTGAATATATGCCCAGGAGTGGAGTTACTGGGTCATATGGTAGCTCTGTTTTTGGCTTTTAAGGAACCTTCATACTGTTCTCCATAGTGACTGTGCCCATTTACATTCCTGCCGATAGTGTAGGAGGGTTCCTTTGTTTCCACATGCTCTCCAGCATTTATTGTTTGTAGAGTTTTTGATGATGGTCACTCTGCCATGTGTGAAGCAATAACATCTTTGTAGTTTTGATCTGCATTTCTCTAATAATTAATGATGTTGAGCATCTTTTCATGTACCTGCTGGCCATCTATATGTCTTGTTTGGAGAAATGTCTAGGTCTTCTGCCCATTTTTTGATTGTGTTGTTTGTTTTTTGGATATTAAACCACAGGAGCTGTTGTAAACTCAAGAGTATTTCCATGTCAGTCTCATCATGAACAAATATTTTTCCCATTCTTTGGATTGTCTTTTCATTTTGATTATGGTTTCTTTTTCTTTGCAAAGGGTTTTGACTTTATTTAGGTCACACTTATTTTGTTTTTATTTCCATTACTCTAGGAGATGCATTGGAAAATGTATTGCTGTAATTTATGCCAAAGAGTGTTCTGCCTATATTTTCCTCTAAGAGTTTTATAGTATCTGGTCTTACATTTAGGTCTTTAATGAATTTTGAATTTACTTTTGAGTTAAAGATTGTTCTAATTTTGTTTTTTTTTACATGTAGCTGTCCAGTTTTCCCAGTACCATTTTTGAAGAGACTATTTTTTCCTTCATGTATAGTCTTGCCTCCTTTGTCATAGATTAATTGACCACAGGTGCATGGGATTATTTCTGGGCTTTTTATACTGTTCCATTGGTCTATATTTCTGTTTTTATTTCAGTGAAAGTTAGTTGCTCAGTCATGTCTGACTCTTTGCAACCCTGTGGACTACAGCCTGCCAGGCTCCTCTGTCCACAGAATTCTCCAGGCAAGAGTACTGGAGTGGGTTGCCATTTCCTTCTCCAGGGGATCTTCTCAACCCAGGGTTTGAACCCAGGTCTCCTACATTGCAGGAGGACTTTTTGCCATCTGAGCCATCAGGGAAGCCTTTGCTTCAGGACCATGCTATTTTGATGACTCACTGCAGTATAGTCTGAAGTCAGGGAGCTTGATTCTCCCAGCGCCACTTTTCTTTCTCATGATTGCTTTGAGTACTTGAGATCTTTTGTGTCTCATACTCTATTATGTTATTTGAATAATAGAGAATTATCTTTTACCCAAGATGATCATGAAGTTGATATTCACTTTACCTAAACACGTAAGCACTTAGAAACAGATATTGTAGAGTGGCATTGGAAAAAGTAATTTTCCATTGAGATACCACAGAGGCTAATAGTCCTTGAGAAAATGCAATTTTTAAAGTAGCATAAAACAAAGAAACTTGATTGCCTTCAAACAAGTTCTTCTTGAGGACCTTCAGGTTGGTCATATCTAGGATACAATGAAATTCTCTTTCATCAAACCCATATAGCATTATGGAGTGGGATGATTGTAGGAACATCTGACAGACTGATGGAATCAGGAAGGCTGTGGGTCAACCAGAGCAAGGGGCCGTAGAGAGAAAGGAAAGTGAAAGCTCTGAAGCGAGGAAGACAGGGCGAGCCGTAGACTGGCACTTTTTAGGAAACTGAAAGCCATTGTGATCACAGCTCAGACCTCAGACATCAAGTCTCCCTGGGAAGACATTTTCCAAGCCCCCTAACCTTTTGTTAACATTTTAGAGGCAGAAGCATTTTAAAAAGTGAGATGTAAAAACTGAGATAAGGACATTTTTATTCCAAGTCAAATGAGAAAGAAACAGAAAAATGCCTGAAACACTTGGTTCGACACAATGAGCCTTCAAATACCTGAATGTTGAACTAAAAGAACAATTTCCTTTTGAGGCTTTCACTATATTAAACGTGAGAGCTCTTGACATCACGTGTTTTTCCTCCCAAAATGAAGAGGTGCATTTCCCTTTGACACTTCATTTTCTATAAAGATAAATTTTGTTTTCACTCTCTAATGGCATTTTTAAAATGCAGAATGTCAATAAAACTGACAACCTCAACACCGCACAAAGAGAGACAACCAGACTTTGTGTGCCTCTTGACGTGATTCAGGAGGACGTGCACGATAACCCCCATCAAGTATACTTATGTCCCCTTACCCATCAAATAATAACCAACCTGAATCTGATCAAGTCTCTAAATCTAAACACCAGTTTGCAGGAAATAACAGTCAGCAGGAAAACATGGTAAATGCAATATGACAATTCCAGCAAAATCTAGAAGTTCTGCAGGACTATAGACCCAACTTCTTCAACATATAAAAACAAGAAAGAAACCAAGGAAAGGGAACCTGTAGATTTAAGAAAAGTTAACAGACATACGTCCATCAAATGCAATATGTGTACTGGTTTGAGCAAAATGTCTATAAATAAAAATTTATGAGAGAATCAGGAAATTTGAATACTGACTAAAGATCTGATGAAATTAAAGAGTGTCTATTGATTTTGTTTAGGAGCCTAATAGTAATATTTTAAAATAATAGAAACCATTGTGATGAAATTGTTTAACACCAGGGATTTTGCATCTAAATAGTTCAAGGTGGAGGGTAATTTTTGTGTGTGAGGGGGAGGTTGTGGGTGTGAGGGAAGCTTACATTTGAAATAAGACTGGCCATGTGTTGATGATTGCTGAAGCTGGATAACAGGCACATGGCTGTGTGTTGCATTGTTCTCTCTTCTTCTGTATATGGTTGAAAATATCAGTAATAAAAGGGTTTTGTTTAATGACTAAAAAGTAATTCCTTTAGAGGAGACTTCTGACATATACATCAATAATCTTTATGTACTTTCTAATTTACACAAGAAAATTATCAGTGTTGTTTGCTATACTCATAAAAGCGTATAAAAGCTTCTAAAAAGTAATAAGAAAAATGACCAAAATACCAACAAGCCAATAGAAGAATCAAAGTAATTTATGAATAAATGATTATAACACATCAGTAGAAAATACCAATCTGTTAAATGTAAGGTCAGACCTCAAGGACCATGATGGGCCTCCCCTTCCCTCCCTCACCAGTGGGAGAAGTCCCTAATGGAAGGAGCCTCCCAGATCCCAGGGGACCAATGACAGCACACTTTGCCAGCTAAAGCCGTCCAGCCCCAGCTGCACAGAAAAACTATCAGCCCAGCAACCTATCCAAATCCCCATCTATTAACCTGGCCATCCCTCCCAACATGCGTATATAAACAAACTTCTAACACAGTCCGGGTGCGGACTTCTTGACCTGCCCCGATTGGGTCTGGGAACCCCTCTCAGGAGCGCTTTGCCATTAAAGCCTGTTAGACACTCTTTTGGTGTCCTGGTATCTTTTCAGTTCAGTTCAGTCGCTCAGTCGTGTCCGACTCTTTGTGACCCCATGAATCTCAGCACACCAGGCCTCCCTGTTCATCACCAACTCCTGGAGTACACTCAGACTCATGTCCATCGAGTCTGTGATGCCATCCAGCCATCTCATCCTCGGTCGTCCCCTTCTCTTCCTGCCCCCAATCCTTCCCAGCATGAGTCTTTTCCAATGATTCAGCTCTTCGCATGAGGTGGCCAAAGTACTGGAGTTTCAGATTTAGCATCATTCCTTCCAAAGAAATCCCAGGTTGATCTCCTTCAGAGTGGACTGGTTGGATCTCCTTGCAGTCCAAGGGACTCTCAAGAGTCTTCTCCAACACCACAGTTCAAAAGCATCCATTCTTTGGTACTCAGCCTTCTTCACAGTCACCTAACATTAAACACTAAAAGATATTTAACCTTACTCATACTAAGAGAAGTGTAGATAAAAATAAAATGCTGTATTTCACCTCTCAGCTTGACAAAGATCAAAAGGTGGCATACTGGCAATACTGTAGAAGGAAAGAAGAAAGAGAAGTTGCTCAGTTGTGTCCAACTCTTTGCGACCCTGTTGACTGTAGCCTACCAGGCTCCTCCATCCATAGGATTTTCCAGGCAAGAGGACTGAGGTGGGTTGCCATTTCCTTCTCCAGGGGATCTTCCCGACCCAGGGATCAAACCCAGGTCTCTCGCATTGCAGGCAGACGCCTTACTGTCTGAGCCACCAGGAAAGCCAAAGGAAAGGCACTCATATATTTCTGGTGAGAATTGCCCTCCAAATTTTATGGAGGAAAATTTGGCAATATCAATATTACAAGCACATGTGCCTTTTGATACAGCAATCTACTTCTAGGAATTTATCTTACAGATAAACTGGCACACACAGGCAGCACTGCATTTGTACAAGATTATTCATTGTAACATTATTTGGAAAAATAAGTGGTTATAAACAACTTAAATCTTCATCAGAAAGGTACTGGTAAACTATGATATATCCAAAGAACAGAGGATTATAAAGTCACTAAACAACAGCAAAAATTGTATGTCTAGTTAGAAAACTATGTTCAAGATATATTGTAAGTGAAAAATGTTTGGTATAAAATATATATAATATATGTAATATAATATAAACAATATAATATATGTAATATATATATGACCATAAGCGTTATAAAAAGAAATACACACACACACCTATAATTTCTTAGGAAAACCGATAACCTTGGTTGCTCCCAAAGACCTGGAAGATGGAAAAAGGTGGGCAAGGATCAGAGAACAAGTGCATATAGATTCAGTATATATGCTTTTGTATCTTTTGAGTTTTGAATTATAGGAATATGTTATTTGTTCAATAAGTAAAAATGTAAAAGTCTTTGGAGATGTTAAGTTAGATGACTAATTTGTAGGAGAACTAAGACAGGTCTTTGTCAATAAAGAGATATATAATAAATACTTGCAAGGGCTCAGAAATCATGTGAAGCAATCCCCAGGCTCAGAAATTCATTCCCTATCCATGTGGCACCAAGAGAAGGCTGCCATAGGCAAGTATATCTTAGCCCTTTAAGCCAAAGGACCAAGTGAACACTTTCTCCATAGAATCACCCCCACATGCCAACATCCTACCTAGAGTACATTTCATGGGGAAACAACCAAGAAAATATTGAATGAAAATAAAAGGGAAAACAAAGATCCAGGCTAAAGACAAAAATTACAGCAAAGTCTATGAATTTCCAGCTCTGGTCTTCCCTCTAACAGGAAAGGCACGAGCACCTTGGGCAGGAGAGGAAAGCCACGGGCAGAGCAGATAGTCAAACACTGGCCCAAAAATCTGGTGCCCGGCAACCCTGCAGGGCATCTCTTTCCCATGGCCAATCTGGCCACGGTTAGAACTTTGTTCAGAATCTTTGGTACCTGGGACTTTCTAACATGTTGACGTATAACCTGTTATTAGCGTCTGCGCCTCAGAGAGTAATGCTGCTCTTGGACTGTTTTCTTATCCGTGTGCAATACAGATTCCCAGTAGGACTTTTTGGGTTCTTGATGGTTGTGTCAAGCACCTGGACAATAATAAAGATTAGGCCAACAATGGGTCAATAGCAGCTTCCAATAATTTCTCTGCCATTTAATAATATTTAACAACTGGTTTGCTTCTCTTGATCTCTTTTTACGGCCTTTTCCCATCCATAAAATGGGCTGACTACATTTTTACCTTTTCGGCATTGGGGACATTTGGGTGCTGCAGAAATTGGTGTTTTCACTTATCTTCTCAAGTGTGCTTCTGGTAAATAAGTGGTGATTATTATCTCCTAATGAAGACCCCTTTGTCGTAGCACCCATCAAGGCCCAAGGCAAGAGTGTGCTCTTCACTGTTTACCTTATTAGGGCTTTCCAGGTGGTGGTAAAGAACACACCAGCCAAGGCAGGAGACAAAAGAAATGCAGGTTCAATCTCTGGGTCAGGAAGAGGCCCTGGAGAAAGACATGGCAACCCACTCTGGTATTCTTACCTGGAGAATCCCATGGACGGAGGAGCTGGCAGACTACAGTCCGTAGGGCTGCAAGTTGACTTGCTTCAGGACTATGCCTCTATGCCATCCTGCACACAGAACAAATCTTGTTTTGTTGCTGGGGAAATCACCCATCTGCAAAGGTGTATGTATGTGTGACAATTCAGAAACAACATCCCTGCTTACATCTCTGAATTATTCACAGATTCTTTGTTTTGAGACCAATAAGTGGACAGAGAAAACAGCACAAGTTTGCTGCTACAGAACACTAGAAATTAAAAATGTGCCTGGAGGAGAGGAAACATCCAGCATTTTGGAGAGATGGCAGCAGTTGGTGGGTGGGGAAAGAGGGGTGCGGTGGTGGGTGAAGGAGTGCTACTTCTGCAAAACAGACAAAGAAAGCTGGTGAACCCAGGAGGCAGGCAGGCACTGGAAGCTCAGAGACATCTTCCAAAACAAGGCACAGGGCCTTGCAGGGACCTTCCCACTAAGCCTCCTTCTCATGTGAAAGTCACCACCTTCCTGGTTGGCTTTCTTGAAGATCATTTCTGACATAGATTTCTCATACTTTCAGAACTGGGGATTAGATGCAGTGTATAACTAATATAACGTAAAGAAGTTGATGAAAACAATAGAATGAGAAAGACAGAGATCTCTTCAATAAAACTGGAGATATTAAGGGAACATTTCATGTAAGGATGGGCACAAAAAAGGACAGAAACAGTAAGGACCTAACAGAAGCAGAAGAGATCAAAAAGAGATGACAAGAAACACAGAAGAACTATATAAAAAAGGTCTCAGTGACTGAGATAACCACAGTAGTATGATCACTCACCTAGAGCCAGACATCTTGGAGTGTGAAGTCAAACGGGCCTTAGGAAGCATCATTATGAACAAGGCTAGAGGAGGTGATAGAATTCCAGCTGAGTGATTAAAATCCTCAAAGATGGTGCTATTAAAGTGCTGCACTCAGTAAGTCAGCAAATTTAGAAAACTCAGCAGAGGCCATAGGATTGGAAAAGGTCAGTTTTCATTCCAATCTCAAAGAAGGACAGTGTCAAAGAATGTTCAAACTACCAGACAATTGCCTTCTTTTGCTAGTAAGGCTGTGCTCAAAATCCTTCAAGCTAGGCTTCAGCAGTAGGTGAACTGAGAACTTCCAGGTGTACAAGCTGGTTTTAGAAAAGGCAATGAACCAGAGATTCAAGTTGCCAGCATTCACTGAATCATAACAAAAGCAAGAGAATTCCAGAAAAACATCTGCTTCGTTGACTGCACTAAAGCCTTTGACTGTGTGGATCACAGCGAACTATGAAAAATTCTTCAAGAGATGGGAGTACAAGATTATTTTACCTGTCTCCTAAGAAACCTGTATGCGAGTCAAGAAGCAGCAGTTATAACCTTACATGGAACAACTGACTGGTTCAAAATTGGCAAAGGAGTACAATAAGGCTGTATATTGTCACTCTGTTTATTTAGCTTAAATGCAGAGTACATCATGCAAAATGCCAGGCTGGATGAAGCCCAAGCTGGTATCAAGATTGCCAGGAGAAATTTCAACAACCTCAGATATGCAGATGATAGCCCTCTAATGGCAGAAAGTGAAGAGGAACTAAAGAGCTTCTTGATGTTGGTGAGAAGAAAGTGAAAAATCTGACTTGAAGCTCAACATTCAAACAACTAAAATCATGGCATCTGGTCCCATCACTTCATGGCAAATAGATAGGGAAAAAGTGAAATCAAGGGCAGATTTTATTTGGGGGGGGGCCTCCAAAATCACTCCAAAACTACAGCCATGAAATTAAAAGACTCTCATTCACAGGAAGGAAACCTATAACAAATCTAGACAGTGATTAAAAAGCAAAGGCAAATGTCCATATAGTGAAACCTATGGTTTTTCCTCAGATGTACAGATTTGAGGGTTGGACTGTAAGAAGGCTGAGAGCCGAAGGACTGATGCTTTTGAACTGTAGTGTTGGAGAAGACTCTTGAGTGTCCCTTGGACTGCAAGGAGATCCAACTAGTCCATCCTGAAAGAAATCAACCCTGAATATTCATCTCAAGAACTGATGCTGAAACTGAAGCTCCAGACTTTGGCCACCTGATGAGAAGAGCCGACTCGTGGAAAAAACCCTGATGCTGAAAAAGATTGAAGGCAAAAAGAGAAGAGGTTGACAGAGGATACGATGGTTAGATAACATCACCGGCTCAATGGACATGAATTTGAGCAAACTCCAGGAACTGGTGAAGGACAGAGAAGACTGGCATGGTGCAGTCCCTGGGGTCACAGAGAGTCAGACATGACTTAGTGACTGAACAACAACAAATAACTTATATTAAAAGGAAAAAGTAAAATACAAACATGAGATGCAGACTACAAAGCTGCAAGTGCATGAAGAGGTAAAATCATGGCTCCCCACATGCAAATTAAAAGAAGAAAGTACTACGATGAAGGTGTTGTATAAATTTAAAACATTATTCATGCCTTTAATATTATATTGTCCTTTCATTTAAAAAGACAAAAAGCTCTCTGGCAACCTCAATGTCCGAAGAAGCCATTTTACTAGGCTTTTAGCATTACAAAGCATGATCCCAAATACTTTGGTCCTAGAATGAACTACTCTCTCCCTGCAGTTAACTAGACTAATGTCTCTCTTAAAATGAGGTTTACAAGCCTATTTAAAGGGTAATAACATACTGCTTTCCTGGGATGAGACTTTCATCCTGATGAAGGCTCTAGTATATCTCTAAAGTAAATGATCCAGGCTCGGCTCACCTCACTGGGGGCAAGACAAGTCTGGGCTTTTAGTCACTAATGTAAGACAGGGCAGGGGTCCCCTACCCACTGAGGGGGCTGCCCCGTGGTGGTGTGCATGCACCAAAAGTGTCAGAATTGGGAATCTGGGCCTCCTGTTACTGTGGAAGCGGATGGTGGCAGATTGGGGAGGAATGTGCTACAAGAGGCCACAAAGGAGGAAAACTGTGGTGGCCTCTTTCCTTCTCCGCATCCTCTACTGACATTCTGCAGTAACACAGGTTGTTTGTCTCATAAGAAAAAACACCAGTACAGTATACTGACACATACATATGGAATTTAGAAGATAGTAATGATGACCCCGGAAGTGAGACAATATAAGAGACACAGAGGTATAGAACAGACTTTTGGCTTCAGAGGGAGAGGGAGAGAGTGGGAAGATCTGGGAGAATGGCAACGAAACATGTATACAGTCATATGGGAGATGAAGCGCCAGTCTATGTTCAATACAGGATACAGGATGCTTGGGGCCGGTGTACGGGATGAACCAGGGAGATGATCGGGAAAGGGAGGTGGGAGGGGGCTTTGGCATGGGGAGATCGTGTGCACCTGTGGCTGATTCATGTCAATGTATGGCAGAACCAATGCAGTACTGTAAAATAGAATAAAGCATTAAACAAAAAATTTTTTTAAAAATCATGCTTCTATCTTATATATCCTCATTTACAGTCCTGATATTAACTTACAGATATTTTCCATGTTGGGGTAGAAACAACAAAAAACGTTGAGCCTATTATCTATTATTCTATGATGCTTCTGTTCAGTGTGTAGGGTTGGGGGGAGAATAAGGGATACCCTGTGGACTCTAACCAATTCTTCCTATTTCCTTGGTTATTTGTTTGTCACAATCACCTCCTGAACACCATCACTCCTGTCACCTCGGATTAGAGTTTTCCTACTTGAGTTTCAACAGCAGTAACTCTAAGAGTTTTTATCCAGAACCATTAGAACAAAGAAACCTGAAAAGAGCTCTGAGTTGCCTACTAGCTCTCCCTATGGAGGTTGACAACATACATCCACCGTGGAAAGCTCTGCATGTAAATGAGGTGAAAAGGAAAGTTATTTAATATGACTTCATGGTTAAAGAAAGCAGCATGTGCCCGAAGGTGTCGTCCTCTCTTGAGCGTGCATTATGTTTTGGTCCTATTGTTAATAGTTGGTCTGTCCTTTGCACAGACTCCTATAGGGGATGGTTGCTCGTTGATATTCTCCTTATCTTCTGCAACCTGTAGATGCAGAGAGGAATCTGTGAGATCTGGGTGATAATCACATGTCTAACTTTTATGCTACCATCCTGTGCCATTCAGAACAGTAGCCACAAGCCACTTGTAGCTATTTACATTGAACTGGACAAAAAGTTTGTTTGTTGGCACAGAAAAAAAGGTGGTTCAGAAAAACCCAAATAAACTTTTCTGGCCAACCAAATATTTAAATTATTTAATTCTAATTAAAATTCATGTCAATGTATGGCAAAACCAATACAGTATTATAAAGTAGAATAAAGTATTAAAAAATAAAAATAAATAAACTTTTAAAATTGAAGTAGAGTTGGAAAATAAATAAATAAATAAATAAATAAATAAAATTATAATTTCAGTTCCTCAGTTGCACAAGCTGCATTTCAACTGCTCACATCACATATGGTTGTGCCTACCATTTTGGTCAGAGCAGAGGCAGAAATTTCTGTCTAACCTTGTTGCTGCTGTCACTCATACAAGGAATCCTCTTAGCCTTCGTCTCATATCATCTTCTACACCCCCATGAGCCTATGAATTTCTCTGAAAGCATGGATGGGGTCATGTGACCTCTGATACCCAGCTCCTAGTCCAGGGCACTTTAGGGAAGGTCACTCACAAAATATTTGCCCATAATATGGATGATCCCTTCTCTTTGCTCCTACAGCATGTGCCTACTTTGGTCAATGCTATAGCACACTCCCTTCCCCCAAACCCCACCAGTTTTTATAATTGGTTTTCATTAATTTTAAAACGGACACAAAAAATACTGAGAAAAGATACTAAAACTCAGCAGGCAATACTCTCACCTGTAGACAACTGCTCAAAATTCTGTAATATTTCATTCATTTAACAAATAGATGTTTTTATGTACTGAGTTATAATTTACGTGTAGTAAAATTCACCATTTTCATCTAACATGTGTATGATGTATATAATCACCACTATAGTCAAGATATAGAACATTTCTATCAGCCTCCAAAAGTCCCGTCTCCTGCTTCTTCATGATCAAACTTCTCTCCTCACCTCCTCCTCTGGCAATCACTGGTCTGATCTCTGTTCGGTAATTTTGACTTTTCAGGAAGGTCCTATAACTAGCCTTGTCTAAGTGGCTTTTTCTGTCTCACTTCTTCTACTTGGCACAATGCTTTTTAGACTCACCCATGTTGTTGCAAATATCTTTTCCTTTCTTTTTTTGCTGAGTAATATTTTATTCTATGGCTATGCCACTGTTTATCCCTTCGACACTTGGTGGACTTTGTGGTTGTTTCTGACTTTGGGCCATTATAGAATAGAGCTGTTATAAAAATTTACACACATGTTTTTATGGGTACGTATATTTTCATTTCTATTAGGAGAATTTCAAGGAATTAGATTGTTCAGTTCAGTCGCTCAGTTATGTCTGACTCTTTGCAACCCCGTGAATCGCAGCACACCAGGCCCCCCTGTTCATCACCATCTCCTGGAGTTCCCTCAGACTCATGTCCATCAAGTCCATGATGCCATCCAGCCATCTCATCCTTGGTCATCCCCTTCTCCTCCTGTCCCCAATCCCTCCCAGCATCAGAGTCTTTTCCAATGAGTCAACTCTTCGCACGAGGTGGCCAAAGTACTGGAGTTTCAGCTTTAGCATCATTCCTTCCAAAGAACACCCAGGGTTGATCTTCTTCAGAATGGACTGGTTGGATCTCCTTGCAGTCCAAGGGACTCTCAAGAATCTTCTCCAACACCACACTTCAAAAGCATCAATTCTTCGGCGCTCAGCCTTCTTCATAGTCCAACTCTCACATCCATACATGACTACTGGAAAAACCATAGCCTTGACTAGACGGACCTTAGTCGGCAAAGTAATGTCTCTGCTTTTGAATATACTATCTAGGTTGGTCATAACTTTTCTTCCAAGGAGTAAGCGTCTTTTAATTTCATGGCTGCAGTCACCATCTGCAGTGATTTTGGAGCCCCAGTAAATAAAGTCTGACACTGTTTCCCCATCTATTTCCCATGAAGTGATGGGACCAGATGTGTCATGTAATAAGTATATGTTTAATTTTATAAGAAACACCAGACTCCCAAAGTGGCCTTACCAGTTTGTGTTCCCACCAGCCAGGTATGAGATCTTCACTGCAATATTATATTTTCCATTTTTCTTAGATGAATCATTCTAATACATATGTGATGAAGCTCATTGTGGTTTTAATTTGCATTTCCCTAATAATTAATGATGTGGAACATCTTTATATGTTGCCAATATCTATCTCTATTTGTGGAGTTTCTGTTTGAATCTTTTACCCATTTTTAAAAGGGGTTTTTGTACTCCTTTTATTGAGTTGTAAGAGTTCTTTATATAGTCTAGATGCCAGTATTGACAGACATGTATTCTACCAATATTTTCTTCCAGTTTGGGGCTGGTCTTCACTTCCTTAACAATATCTTATAAAGAGGGGACATTTTTAATTGTGTGGGAGAAACAAAGATACATTTCTAACTATCTGCCATATGCTGAGCTTTGATCAGGACTGGAAATATAATAATGCCTCAGCTTACATTTGTACTTTTTCTTTTTAGCAAAATAGGCATCTGTTGGTTTACAGCCTCCTTTTTCACTGTCATTTCATGACTATTTTCCACATCGTTAAATATTATTCAAAAACAGGATATGTAATGTGTACGTAGTACTCTCATGGATATTTCTTACTTTATTTAACTAGCCCTCTCTATTTTGGGGGTACTTGGGCTTCCCTGGTAGCTCAGTTGGTGAAGAATCCACCTGCAGTGCAGGCGACCCCGGTTCTATTCCTGTGTTGGACGATCTGCGGGAAAAGGGATAGGCTACCCACTCCAGGATTCTGACCTGGAGAATTCCATGGACAGGAGCATGGCGGGCTACAGTCCATGAGGTTGCAAAGAGTCAGACACAACTCTGTGACTTTCACTTTCAAAAAATAAGAGAAAGAAATATATGATTACCTCTCTTTGCAGAAATCTCTGTGAATATCCTCGATTATTTTCTTAGTATAAATGCTTACAGTTGCAAAGACTGAGACAAAGACATAACACTTTGTTTCGTAATTGCCTCTGAAGAAAGACAGCTGATGTCTTGAAGATCTCATCTTGCCCTCTTTGTCATGCCAGTACACGACAGAGAGCCTGTCACATTGTAAGTGCATCGCACATACTTGGTGGATAAATAGTATGGTTGGAGAGAAAAAGAATTCCCCTGAGCTTGATCCTTTCCCCTTCCTCCTGTGAAAGAAAGTAAGAGTAGCCTTCACCTCTCAGATGAAGGGAATAAAAAGAAAGCATTCTTCTAAGGGAGAACTGGTCAAAAAGATGTAGGTTCCCAGAAAAGCTAGGTGCCAAGCCCTGTTGCTGCTCAGCAAAGCCCTTAAGGGGCCCCACCCCCAGCCCATATAAAGTCAGGGTGCAGTGGGGCAGCTGCAGCAGCTGGCACTCAGCCTCCAGAGCACCAGCACTGCCACTGGCCTTGGCACGCACTATGGCAAATGAAGTGCAAGTCCAGCTCTCCCCACTGAAAGGGGGGCATCCTCCTGCAGGTAGGCTGCCCACCCACCCTCTGCCCTGCAGACAGCAAGGCCCCACTGCTGCTGCCACTGCCCCGCCTCCATCAGTGCCTTCAACAGAGATACCCCAGCAGAGCCAAGGCTCTCTGTCTCTCGTGTTAGTTTAACTTCCTGCAAACTGATTTCCTCTTCTGTATTTGATCCTTTTAGGCTTATGAATAAAAACCATCTAGGGACTTAACAAGCCCAGGTTTGGTTGAATTAAAGCCTAATGTTCTATGAGAGCACAAGGATTGGGCACTGGCGAAAGGAACAGGTGGGGAGCTTGGACCTTCCCTCTCTGGCTGTAGCTTTGTAGTGACCCGTCCACACCCAGGAGGTGATTTCCTGCTCATGGAAACCTTCCTCCCTAGAGGTTCCAGCTTCTAGACTCAGTCTCCCCAAGATGCCTATACATTATCTGACTTGGTGCCCAGGCAAACCAGCTTCTGCTCAGAAGACAGCAATGCAGTTTCTCTCGCCCTCCTCAGGTGCGGGATTGGGCAGTGTTATCAGTAATGTCTTTTGTCTGTCACCAAGCTGAGGAGCACTTTTTAAAAAGGTAATACGGGCCTGGCGGGGCTGACTAGAAAAGGTAGCTATCAAAGTATTTTACAAAGGATCCACAGTTCTTTTATTTATTTTTTTGAAGTATGCTATTTATATCAATTCTCTGGAATATGGAAATTATTTTTATTGTACTTAACCATATGTTCATATAGATTGGCTGAGGCACTCAGGCTTATTTTTAGCCAGTTTGATGTTCTTTCTACTGCCTTTCCCTTTTTTTTTCCTTGAGAATGATCTCACAAGCTCAACTGCTTTGTTCTTGCCTTTCTCCAAATAACAAAATTTATTTGTTGGTATCATTCTTTGGCTCTTCTAAGCCAAGGTTATTTCAATCATCTTTACTGCAGAGGACAATGGCAGATATAACCTTCACCAAGAATCAAAAGGCTCAATGGCTTTCTGGTGGGCAGCCCAGCCAAAAAAGAGCCAGAATTTTTATACTAATTCTGAGTTTACACATCTTGGCACCCTGTCATGGTTTCTTGTGGCAGACTCCTAACTTTTTATATTTGTCATTGGCTTTAGGAATAATTAACATTATCTAATTTAAAGTTAATGATGTCAACTAATGATCAAGAACTATTGATGTCAATTATTAGAAGTTTTTGAAAGTGAAAGTGAAGTTGCTCAGTCGTGTGTGACTCTTTGCAACTATAGACACCAGGCTCCTCCATCCATGGGATTTTACAGGCAAGAATACTGGAGTGGGTTGCCATTTCCTTCTCCAGGAGATCTTCCCGTCCCAGGGATTGAACCCAGGTCTCCCTCATTGTAGGCAGACACTTTACCATCTGAGCCATCGGGAAGTCCTACCTGGAAGGACTAACTTAGAAGTTTCTACCTAAGGACAAAAGAAGACATCATTCTCTTTCTGCAACTTCCATCCCAATCCTTCATAACACAGTTCAGCTAATGCCTGATTTGCTAAATGACATTTATACGCAAAGAACACAGAGATAAACTCAAGCAAATAAAAATGTGAATGAAGCCACCAGGAACTTTTTGTCCCCACTGCTAATGATTGCTAATTACTCTGTGTACACAGCACACCATGACGCCATCAAGCATGTCACAATGCCTCTGGCATGACAATTAATTATTATGAACTGTGACACTTCAGATAAGAGGTTTGGGATAATTAGAATGGAGATGAAGGCAGACTTTTGCCTCCCTGCTGAGAACAAGGGAACAAGAAAACCTCATCCTTCAGCTTGTCTATTACATAGTTTAACTCTGAACCAGATTGCTACCACACAAAATTTTATTTATAGAACAAAAATAATTCATTGTCAGAATTCCGTTAAATTTTACCTGAGTTTTATAAGCAATAGATAGGCCCCAGAAAGCAGGATGCAGACATGATAAGGTGGAAAGGTCTGACATGGCCTTTGGAACCAGTCAGTCCTAGATTTAAACCCTGCTTCCCTTCCACATCGCTGAGCCTCCATTTTCTTATCTCTAAAACAGGAGGGGGTATGCATGCATGCTCAGTCGTGTCTGACTCTTTGTGACCCCTTGGACTGTAGACCACCAGATTCCTCTATCCATGGAAGCGGTAATAACATTGATTTGTACGGTTTTTATGACTGTTAAAAGAGATAACCTGTGTAAGGTACCCAGACATGAATGTTAATCCCTGTAAAGTACAGGCCTAGGAAAACACATAGCTGTCACAAGAAATGATTTTCTTCCATGGCAAGACCTCCTGATGTCTGAGGGAGGCATTAGAAACTACTGCAATCATCAGAACAGAAGGAAATTGCAATGGGAAAGAACCATGTGCCTGCCCCATCACAGTTGAAAATGAAACCACTTAAAAGTCAGCCAGCTGTAACTCTTTCCCACCTACGCGGCAAGCGTGTAGTGGTTTTTTTCTTTCATGTATGTTATATAATACACGGCACCTCTGTGAGCCCTGCTTATTTATGTTGTGAAACAAGACTACATTAAACATGAGGTGGCCTGGGCTCTAGGAAGCTTAGCTTTTGGTTTTCTGCTGTTTTGATTTGCCTCACTCTCGGTTTTATAAGAATGCCATTACATGAACAGCTGAAACTGTGCAAGTAGGAAGTAATCTAAGAAAGCTAAGGGCATACATATTGAACAAGAAAAAGCAGCAGTTCATGAGTTTTCTGTGTCCCTCACACTTTTTTATTTGGCGTAAGGCAAATGAATCAGAGCCATCAAAGGGGCCCCTGCTGAACCCCCAGAGAGAATCGTTTACTAACTCATTCAAGAGGGAGGGACGTTTCGGGAATGTATCCCCTGCATGTGTGAGTATTTAGTCACTAAGTCATGTCTGATTCTTATGACTCCGTGGACTGTAGCCCACCAGGCTCCTCTATCCATGGGATTCTCCAGGCACCTCTGTACAGGGGATTTCCCAGGCAAGAATATTGGAATAGTTTGCCATTTCCTCCTCCAGGAATTCTTCCCAACCCAGGGACTGAACCCCAGTCTCCTGCATTGCACACAGATTCTTTACCATCTGAGCCACCAGGGAAGCCCCGTGTATCCCCTAGGGTTAAACTAATGCAGAAAATGGGGAAGAAATCATAGCTGCAGAAGGGCCAGTATGATTTTTTTTTTTTAAAGCAAACACTAGAGGCTTAATTCTATCAATTCCAGTCTGTTCATGTTAACTGCTGGGAGTTGATCTGTGAGGTTTGACAGAGAGGTTGAGAGACCACCACCCCACACGTCACAGGGCAGGGGTTTGATGACAAGAACAGCTGCTTTTCGCTTAACCCTGTGTGCCTGGCACTACATGGAGCCTTCTAGACACGAAAACAACCCTGCAGACCAATGATGTTCCTACATCCCTGTTTCACAGAGGAGCAAACTGAAAGTTAGCAAAGTCAAGGGATATGCTCAGCACCACACAGCTGGAGAGCAGGGGTGCAGAGATGAACAGTCAAGTGGACCCATACCAAGCCCTCTCTCCTTGCTTCACAAGCTATTCCTGATGCGGGTCTTTTGATGGATAGTTTAGAGTTTACCAAAAACTTGACTGTGAAAGCAAAGAAAGTGTTTTGCAAATATCTGACTTTTAAATTAAAATGTTCAAATGAAAGTTCTAAGTCACAAGGCAGAGTTTGCCCAAACCTTCATGGTGGTTATCATTTTCACACACGTTCTCCACTGATTATTGAAGGAAAGAAGCTCAATTTTTCCTGGAGGTTTGTCTTTCCTTATCTTAACTACGCTCTACCAAACAAGATGCAAAATGCCTGGAAAATCTTAATTGGAAAATTATTGTATAGCATTCTAAACTCAAGGGTCCACTTTTAAAAACTACAAAATCCACAAACTACAAAAGTGACCACAAAAGTATAACACTTAGTCATAGATGGGAAATAAAAACTTTGTTTTCTCCACATCAATGTAGATTTTCTAATGAAACTATTAAAAAAAAATCAGCTCTCTCTTACATTCTTTAAAAATCTCCAGTTCATTTTGCTTATTAAAAGTAACTGCAGTCTTGTATTTGAATATATTTGTATTCAAAGTCCTGTTAAAATGTTAAATCAGTTCATTTCATACTTTGCCCAATTCTAGTTGGTTGTTCTACAAAGGTTCAAAGGGCAATATAGTCCCAAACTGGAATTACATAAACAATTACAAATTTAATTGACCTAATTTAGTTACAGTGAGACTTTGAGGTCCCATGAGTTAGACCAACTAGTTTAAACAAAACTGGCAAGAATCTGATTGCAAATGTTGGTTGCAAATGTTTTTTTTTTAATGGCTTGTTTAGGGAATTCCCTGGTGGTCCAGTGTTTAGAACTCTGAGCTTTCACTGCTGAGGTTGTAGGTTCAATTCCTGGTTGCAGAACTAAGTTCCAGCAAGCCACACTGCTGCTGCTGCTAAGTCGCTTCAGTCGTGTCTGACCCTGTGCGACCCCATAGACGGCAGCCCACCAGGCTCCCCTGTCCCTCAGATTCTCCAGGCAAGAACACTGGAGTGGGTTGCCATTTCCTTCTCCAATGCATGAAAGTAAAAAGTGAAAGTGAAGTCACTCAGTCGTGTCCAACTCTTAGCTACACCATGGACTGCAGCCTACCAGGCTCCTCCATCCATGGGATTTTCCAGGCAAAAGTACTGGAGTGGGTTGCTATTGCCTTCTCCAGCCAGCTGCACAGCTCAACCAAAAAGAAAATGAACAAAAATAAAAAGCAATAACAGCTTAAAAAAAAATGGCTTGTCTAGATCCAGGGAGATCCAGGAGGTAAATGTCAACAGTATTTCTTGCAAAATTTTGAAGATGACCCTCCCACAAGTTTCCATCTGGTTCAATCACCCCAGTGTAGTGAGAGCCTTACTCTATATCTCAGTGTATCCATCTATAGTGTGGAGGGATTCTCCTCTGCTCCTTTCTACTGTACATTGCTGACCAAGTAAGATTACTTATCACAACAAGTTTGGTACAAGAACTATACTCTGAAAATCCAACGTGTGGTTGACTTATGCTTCCTAAGTTACTCAGAGCCCACAGCCCTGGATAGATTCAAAGACTCCTGGATGAAAGTAAGAATCTTGTGAGAAGAATTTTTTCAAAATTGGGTATAGCTGCTTTGCAAATTGTATTAGTTGCTGCTGTACAACGAAGTGAATCAGTCATGTGTATACATATGTCCACTCCCTCTTGGGTCTCCCTCCCTGCCCCACCCCACCCCAGCCCACTCTCACCCCTCCAGATCATTACAGCACCAAGCTGCGCTCCCTGCACTATACAGCAGGTTCCCACTATCTGTTTTACACATGACAGTGTACATATGTCAACATCAATTTCCCAGTTCATCCCCTTTCCCTCCGCCATGTCCAAACATCTGTTCTTTACGTTTGCATCTCTATTCTTACTCTACAGAGAGGTTCATCTGTACCATTTTTCTAGATTCCTTATGTATGCATTAATACATGATATTTG
Organism: Madoqua kirkii; assembly: GCA_006408675.1. Lineage (NCBI taxonomy): Eukaryota > Metazoa > Chordata > Mammalia > Artiodactyla > Bovidae > Madoqua > Madoqua kirkii. The sequence continues at coordinate 22,002 of SJYC01005740.1, forward strand.
TTTTTCTCTTTCTGACTTACTTCACTCTGTGTCACAAACTCTAGGGTCTGTCATGAGAGGATTTTTAATTTCCCCTCAAATGTCACTGTTTTATTGTTCTGAAGAATGAAGAACTCCCATGTTTGCATTCTTTTTACTTTTTTCTTTTTCTTTTTTTGGCATTTGCTTTTCTAAGTGCACTGTATTCTTTCAAAAGGGAGGAAACGTGATAGATTTTCCTTTGTAGGTAGATGGGAATAGTTAGAATCACATTAAAGACCTTACAGTAAAAACCATCTAGCTAACTGCTACTGAATTCCCCAAATCCTTCGAAAATACCCATGGCAGATACACTTCTTTTTAGCGCACTGTGGCGCCAGAGAACCTACTGTTGTACTCTGCAGTCTACTTCACTTTGAATGAAACAGTCGTATGCAGCCAGGCTCTGCCTTTCAGGAACTTTTGCTCTTTGGTTTTCATTGTCTCCTCTGGGAAAACCAATGTAAATAATAATAACTACTGATTATTAAGTGCCTCCCATGTATCCAGGGGCTTCTGTTACCTCTATTTTCTAGGACAACTCACATAATCAGTATTATTCCCTTTTGAAGGAGGCAAAAACTATGCCACAGAGGAGTTTAAGTATCAGGCAGGGTAGAGCTCTCTGACCCTAATAACATCTCCTCACCAGGAAACCAGGCCTCCTCCACAAGACAGCCTCTAAAATCCTTGAAAATGACACCAGAAGTTTCCCTCGTGCCTTGGCTTCCTCAGAAGCGGTCTTTCCAGTGTGACACGGCTTCTCCTCCTCTCTGGTCACTCTCCTCTGGACATTGTCTAGACTGGCCACGTCCTTCCAAATGAGCAGCACAGCCCTCAGCATGCCAAAGTTCTTCTCACTTTAAACTGGTGCTCATTTTAGCTGTAATGAGTGTGCTTCTGTAGTTGGCAATAATGATCAGTGGAAGAAAACATGTGAAAACCGTAACGGAGGAAACAAAAGGAATACTAATAGGGAAGTAATTACCACACTCCATGCTTAAAAAGCATTTGTCATTAGAAGAATGAAAGATACTACTGACGGGTACTGAAGACCCAAGCTCCAGGTTTGGGGCTATTGTGATTTGATCCTTCTTGTTAGAAGAGAGAGCGGTACTGTGAGCACCACCCTTCAAACAGAGGCATACTCTCTACAAGCAGTCTCCAGAAAAGTGCACCCCTCGGTTTATTTCATCTATTTCCCACGGCTGTTCAAAAGATGTTTCCACATCATTTCCATTTCTGTTGCTGATTATTTTATATGCGCTCTGTGTGTGTGTGTGTGTGTGTGTGTGTGTGTGTGTGTGTGAATTTAAAGCAGAGCCTGGTGGCTCAGATGGTACAGAATCCACCTCAGTGTTGGATACCCAGATTCAATCCCTGGAGGAGGGAATGACAACCCACTCCAGTGTTCTTGCCATGGACAGAGGAGCCTGGTGGGCTACACAGTCCATCAGTTTGCAAAGAGTCGGACACAGCTGAGTGACTAACACACACACACGTGTGTGTGTGTAAACACAGGACTTTTTTCCCCCTGGACTATATCTAGTATTATAAAAGTATAGTGATATGCTCTTATTATCAATAAAAAAAAACCTGGTTATTCAAAATGACCAAGAAGAGTTTATTCCATGAACACAAGAAGGGTTTGATAGTAAAATATTCATTAACGTGAACGTGAAGCCACTCAGTCGTGTCCGACTCTTTGTGACACCATGGTCTGTAGCCTACCAGGCTCCTCCGCCCATGGGATTTTCCAGGCAAGAATACTGGAATGGGTTGCCATTTCCCTCTCCAGGAGATCTTCCTGGCCCAGGGATCAAACCTGAGTCTCCCGCATTGTAGGCAGATGCTTTATTGGCTGAGCCACCAGGGAAGTCAGCAAAATATTCATTAATATATACTTATAAAATTTTTATCTATTAACATAATTAACCACATTAAGGAGAAAAATCATATGATCACATACATGAATTATAAAAGGGCATCTAGTCAAATTCAACATGTGTTTGTAATTTTTTAAGTCAATGAAACAGTAATAGAAGGATATTTCCTTAATATGATAAAATAAATGTATTTGAATAGGTATATATATTACAGAGATGTGCTTGTGTGTGTATCCAACTATCTACACATTATACTTAATGGGAAAACACTAAAAGCAATCCCTTAAAAAATTAGGATGACAAAGATGTCCTTCATGAGCACTATTTAATATTATTCTAGAGGAAGTAATATTCTGTTGTTTGCAGATTATATAATTTTTAACCTGGAAAATAAAAGAGAATCAACAAAAATACTATAAACAATAAGAGATTTCAATAAGATAATGTATATAAAATCAATGATATTAATATAAGAACAACAGTCCATGAAAGCTATAAGGAAGAGTAAACTCTCTTTACAATTGCAACAACAACAACAAAGAGAAAATGCTTAGGGAAAAAAACCTAATAATAAATGTGTAAGATTTATGTGAACAAGTTACTGAGGGACCCAAAAGAGGATGTAAAAATGGAAAAGCATACCATGTTCTTGAAAAGAGAGCAAGCAGGATACGAAGATACTAATTTTCCCTTTAAAAATACTCTAAGGGCTTCCCAATGGTTCAGTGGTCAAGAAGCCGCCTGTCAATGCAGCAGACAAGAGTCTGATTCCTGGTGCAGGAAGCTCCCACAGACCACGGAGCTAACTAAACCCACACACCACAACTATCGAGCCTCTGCTCTGCAGCAAGCGCTCCTCAACCAGAAGCCCGCGCACACAACCCAAGAGCAGCCCCCTCTTGCCACGGCTGGAGAAAAGCCCACACAGCAAGGAAGACCCAGCACAGCCAAAAATAAATAAATGAGATTTTTTTTAAATCTATAAATCTAAAGCAAGACCATTAAAAGACTACCAGCAGGATATTTTTGGTGGAAATTGACAAACTGATTCAAAAGTTCATATGGAAAAATAAATAAGAATAGCTAATAAAATTCTGCAAAGTAAATATAGCAAAGAAACACTATCAATTAAAATATAAAGCTACAATCATTAAAATGAAGTTGTGACAGCATATAAACAGAGATGAATGGAACAGAAGTCCAACAGGACAAATAGGCCAAAAATTTAAACAGTCTTTAAAAAAAAAAAAAACTGCCTTCTGAAACAAAATAAGCTCAACTTTTAATAAAATATAAGAAATGCAAATTACCTTTCTTTTTCTTATTGGTTGATGAAACCAAATATTTTCTAGTTCACATTGTTGCTTGAGGTATAGGGAAACAATCACTGTCATTGTAGCTAGTGAGATTGTAAACTAGTGCAACTTGTATGAAGGATAATTTGACGAGATTGAACAAAATTCCAAATGCACATACTTTTAAGAATTAGCAAGATAATTTCTAGGAATTTATCCCATGGATATACTTGCACTTGTGCACAATTATGTACATGAAAAGGATATTCATTACAAAATTATTTTTGATAGTAACAGATTAGGGACATCTAAAATGTCCAACATTTGAGAACTGGTTGAATACACATAGAGTGTCCATATAGTGAAATTTTAAAGCAGATGTTAAAAAAAAAATAAAAGACATTCTCTTTTTACATATACATTCTCTTTTTTGCATATATATGTGATACATATATACATATATATCTCTGTTCACACACAGATAGGGAACTTACTCCAAGTGCAAGAGTGAATGAAAAATATAAATAAACAAGATGTAGAACAATGTATGCTGCCATTTAAAAAATACATAGGTATGTGTATAGAATGTCTGTGGATGAATACATAGGAAACTTGTTAACATTAGCAGAATTTAGGGAGGTGAACTGGAGACCTGAAAATAATCGTAGAAGAGACCTTTCCATGTTTTTTGAATTGTGTGCTTCATGAATGTATATTACATAGTCAAAAATTTAATAGTTTTAAAAGAAAAATGAAGTTAATTCACGAGAACATTGAGAAAGAGAAATTTTCCTATTTTTCGCTTTATTGAAGCCAGTTTTAGAAAATTGCCAATCTAACATTTCCATAAAAAGAATTAACAGGCTCAAACAAATCAATGTCCATTTAGCTTTTTATCATTTGAGCTTGTCAGATTTCAAATGTGCAAATTTCCTGGGAACAGAAAAAAGTATTTGCTTTGACTTGCAATATGAAATGGGTTGTTCCTTTTCAAGTTGATTTCATCTGACATTGTTAAACACTTGAATTGCTGTTAGGTCATCTGTAGCCTAATTAACACTAATTGATCTCTTGAACGGCAGGATTATTAATGCATTTTAATTACTCATTAGAACATCTGAGCTCCTCCAACATCGGAGGTTTGAGGTCTGGGATGCAAGGTGGATATCTGGTGGGATCAGAAGCATCTCTCTTGAATTAAGTGCCTGTTATCACTGCTGCCCTGACTTTTGGCTCATTCTCCAATCTAGCTTTTGAAAGCTTTCGTTGGATTAAAAAATTTGCAAGCCTTGCACTTTAATCTTGTGGGAAAACAGGAGGGTCACATTGTAATTGTCAGTTGCTATCATGAAGAATGTAATTGGTTTGATAATAAGAAAAAAATGTTTTTCAGTGAAATGCCTAAGGGAGTGCATTGTTATCTCCTCCCAAATCGAAGGTAGAAACACCACTGCTTTTTTTTAGCCTTAGTTCCCCCTCTCTGAACACAAACAAGGAAAAACCTTAACCCTTCTCTCCTTCCACTTTGTTTGACTGAATTTTTTTTTTATCTGTAACATTAGCTCAAGGTAATTTTTTTATTATGTTATTTTAGATAAAAGTTCAGCTCTTCAAAAAAGTTCTGAAATTCTTCAAATGTCATTTCATACCTTGAATAATAAAACTAATTTTCTCTTGCTGCCCTAACCATGACTCCTGTGCCGATGCTTCTTTATTTATAGTAAAAGCTGGAGGAAAACGAATTCCCAAAAAACAGGAAATTGGCATCTTGGAGAGACACACCAAGAAAACAGGTTTAGAGAAAACAAGGTAGGCGACTGCTTCATTTCTTTTCCTTCTTCATCTCTGCTTCCAGAAGCCAGAGGCATTGCTATATCTTAGGGCAAACCATGGCTCCCCAGGCATTTGCTAACCAGAGTTAGAGGCAGCGGATGGGGAGGGCTGGGGTGGGGTGGGGTAGGTGATGGGGGTCAAGATGGGCGAGGAAAAGGGTGCGGGGAGATAACTGCCCTCTGGAGACTCTCTCTGCCCAACCTCCTCCTCTCTGCAGACAGCCTCACTGCCTGCTATTAAAAAGCACAGTCCTGAATGCATCAAAACTGGACTCAACATCTCTATATTTTCACTTTAGCCTTTAAAGTACTACTGTCTCTAAGCTGGCCTTGTTTTTGTAATACGCTTTCGGCTGAAGCAAATCTCCTGAATTAAAAATAAATGCTTTCTTGTTTGTTTGTTTCAAATTCCTCACTCAATTATTTAGAAAATAATGGCCACTATATTTGGCCCAGCCAAAAAGCATTTGGATAGTAAGGTTGTTTTCTCCCTGAATTCCTTCCCGGATGACCTTGACACGCTGTACTTTTCTCAGGGCTAAGCAGAGAGCCATGGGCTGGATCTCTTGTACAAATGGGCCAGCCCCTCTATGCTTGGGTAAGGAAAATAGTGCCTTCAGAAAGAAGCATATGACATTAGCTCCTCCAAATAGCAGCATTTCAGAGACTACTAATTTCAGGATAATTTCCATAGGTGACTTCATGAGTAATCTAAAGGAGTGAATTCGAAGATGCTCAGATATGTCCTTAACAATTAAAATGGTAACAGTCTCAGAAAGAACATGTGGAAGGAAATTGGCTGTGGAATTTCTCAGATTTTTTTTTCCATATGAAATTACTTTTTAGATCACTTAAAAATTTTTCTTCTCGATTTCTGGAAAGAATTTTTTTTTTTAGGGTTTTTCTACCTTAAAATGAAATACTCTGTCTCATACATAAAGACTTCATACAATTCAGTAGCCAAAACGCAAACACACCAGTTTTTAAATGGACAGAAGATTTGAGCAGACATTCTCCCAAAGAAGAATCAGAATAGGTACATGAAGAGATGCTCAACATTATTAATTATCAGGGAGAAGATGCAAATCAAAACTACAATGAAATATCACCTTACATCTGTCAGAATGGCTATTACCATAAAGTCAAAAAATAACAAACTGTGGCAAGGATATAGAGAAAAGGGAACATTTGTGTATTCTTAGTTTCTAATATAACGACTATGGAAAGCAGTATGGAGTTTCCTCCAAAATTAAAACTAGAAGTGCCATATGACCCAGCTATTCTAATTCTGAATATTTACCTGAGGAAAATGGAAACACTAACTTGAAAAGATATGCACACTCCCACATTTATTGCAGCATTATTATAGTGGCCAAGATATGGAAGAAACCCAAGTGTCCATTAATGGATGAATGTATTTTTTAAATCGTGATACCTACATACACATATGTTCACACACACACACCCATACACTCACACAGAGGAATATTTTTCAGCCATATAAAAGAAGGAAATCCTACCATTTGTAATAATATGGACGGACCTAGAAGGCATTATACTAAATGACATAAGTCAAATAGAGAAAGACAATTAACATATGATCTATCTTGTATGAGAAATCTAAGAAGAAGAAAAAACCCTGGAAAGCAGCAACAAAAATCTCAAGCTCTTAGATACAGAGAGCAGATTAGTAGTTGCAAAAGCTGGGGGGGTGGGGGGGACGGGTTGGTGACAGGTAGAAAATGGGCAAAGAGGATCATAAGGTACAAACTTCCAGTTATAAAACAAGCCATGCGGATGCAATGTACAGCAGAGTGACTATGACTAATGATTTTGCTGTTGTTCAGTCGCTCAGTGGTGTCTGACTGTTTGTGACCCCACGGACTGCAGCACACCAGACTTCCCTGTCCTTCACCATCTCCCACCATGACCCCTCCACCTTGGGTGGCCCTATGTGGCATGGCTCAATGTTCCATTGAATTAGGCAAGGATAGTTAGTGATACTGTATTGTATATTTGTTAGGTTGCTAAGAGAATAAACCTTAAAACTTCTCATTATAAGAAAAAATATTTAACTATATATGGTGAGAAATATGAACTAGACTTACTGTGATCATTTTGCAGTATAGTGATAGTGAAGTCGCTCAGTCGTGTCCGACTCTTTGCAACCCCATGGACAGTAGCCAACCAGGCTCCCCCATCCATGGGATTTTCCAGGCAAGAGGACTGGAGTGGACTGCCATTGCCTTCTCCACCACACAATATCAAAAAATTATGTTGTACACTTGAAACTAATGTAATCTTTATGTCAGTGATAGCTCAATTTTAAAAAAATTTCCCATTTGGCCTTGAGTGTTTGTTTCTTCTGAATCAGAAAATAATCACCACATAGTGAAAGCAAAGGTCTAAGTCCTCAAGAGTGAGAGTCACATATTATTTCTCTCCTGACCCAGCATCTAGGACAGTTCCTAGAATAGAGAAAGTACTCTGTAAATGACATCAGACTCTCACTGAATTGTCAGCTGGTTAACTTTGAAAGCCTATCCTGTTAAAATCTGACTCAAGCATAAGCTCTGTGTATTGTGACACTCGTCATGCCTAGGCCAGGGACTCAGGACCTAAAGAGTCATAACTTGAAAATGGCCTTCTAGTTGGCAGCCGGTGGACAAGTCATTCATTTCTCTGTACCTCAGCAAATGGGACTTACTGTTAATACGAACATCAAGGGAATATTATGAGAAGGAGTTACCTAGAGAGTTACAAAATGGTGGGTGGAACCCTCTTTAAAAATCCAATCGTTTCCTCCTACTGCTGCTGCTGAAGTCAATTCAGTCGTGTCCAACTCTGGGGGACTCCATAGATGGCAGCCCACCAGGCTCCCCCGTCCCTGGGATTCTCCAGGCAAAAACACTGGAGTGGGTTGCCATTTCCTTCTCCAGTGCATGCAAGTGAAAAGTGAAAGTGAAGTCACTCAGTCGTGTCTGACTCTTAGCGACCCCATGGACTGTAGCCCACCCGGCTCCTCTGTCCATGGGATTCTCCAGGCAGAGTACTGGAGTGGGGTGCCATTTCCCTCTCCAAATTGTTTTCTAATAGTCATTAAAAGATGAGAATTGGACTACTGCAGAGCCTAAACAGCTAGAAATAGCTTTCTTGAGCTATTTATTGGGGATAGATACAGGTATGTGGGACTTGAAGCTTATAGAATTGGAAGGCCATTTTAAGGAAAAACATTATAAAATTATAAATATGAAATGGTTAGGGCCCCCTTGGAAGGAGACTACACAATGAGAGGCCCTGGAGCTTCCCCAGCTTCCTCATGAAGTCACCTCTGTTCTTCATATCCACTTTATGTTTGCATAGATATGATTGCTTCCCCTTCATGGACAAATCTCTCTCCTTATATATTATAGGAAAACAGCTTTTGAAAAATATATCTTAGAAAATAAATTCCTAAGCATCATCAAATTTGTTTTCCTTTCCTAATAAGTTCTACTAACCAACACACACATACACAAAATAGGCCAAGAGCAGAGTTCCTTCAGGAAAGTACACTGGGAGCTCGTCCCTTGTTGAAACTCTGCTACAAAATAACTTGGCCTGAGAAAAGAAGTCAGACATAGAAGAGTGCCCTCTATGTGGTGCATTTTACAATGTACAAAGTCAAAACTAATATACGAGGCAGTAAGGCAGGGTAGTGATTATCCTTAGGGGCAGCGAGTTTGACTAGTGCTAACAGTCTGTAAATATTCGCCAGCCTATATGTTGATAATATGTGCACTTTTCTGCATGTATACTCTACTTCAAAGAAAAAAAGTTTTAATACTAATAAATATAATAATTAAAATTATAATAACTTGGCCTACAAAGCTTGTAGTTCATGGTCACACAGAGCAGGGTTTTGTGTTGTTTTTTTTTAATCTTCCAGAAGTAGCCAAGCAGCATGAAATTTTAAAGACCAAGTAGAAAACCGTCTATAAGATCATTTAGCGTCTTTAGTGGAAAAGTTGCTGTTTCTATACGAGGTTTCTTTTCATCTTCACAGTGCCATTGCATATGTTGCCAAAATACAGACGATGGATGCCCTGAATGACACTCTGGAGAAGGTGAGCCATGGGTGAGGCAGATCACGTGATACTCCCAGCCAGTCTGCATCTAGCTGATCATGCTACATGGGTGAATGAGCTGATGACGGGAATTTTTTTTCCAACTCAGAGGTTTGATGTCCCTGTGAAAGAATCTGCTTTCAGTTCAAGGAACACAGAGTCGTTTTGATGAGAAAAGCTGATGCTCCCAAATTCCTAGTGTCTATTTAAGAAATCATTTCAAAAATAAGATAGGAAATTAAGCAAGAATCATGATGCCAAATGGGCAGAACTTTACGCTGCCATCCACTTATTTCCTGAAGACGTTGCTCTAAATAAGGCAAACTGTGTGCTGGGAATTCAGCTCTTTTTGACCTTCCTCCCCACTGCTGCTTTCCCATACGGAAATGTTTGATTTGAAGCCAGGATGGGTGGAGGGTTGCCCAATTTAAGACTGGAGGAAGGCTGGGCGCTGGCTGGCTTTATCTAACAAGTCTATTTATAAAGGTGGTCGACCATTACTATTTTTACTTCTGTATCTTGAATTCTCTCTAAGTAGCTCAGGAAACTCAGAAAGTTCTTCCTGAGTAGACAGTGGTTTAATTTTAGGTTCCAGAGTTTGCTTTTAAATGTTGTAAGTGATCCGAGTGAGAATCCTTATTCTACTCCTAGGGAGAGGGCGGATGCACTGAATTCAGGCATTGAAGAACCACTATTTCTTTACCCCAACATATATTGAAGGTACAGGACTGGGTGTCCTTTGTAGAAGGAAGACTTGCTGTTATTGCCAACATCAGGGGTCTGAAATATTAATAGATTAGAATGGAAATTGTGCGGCTAAACTTTTGGGACCTCTCTTTGGTACTGGCTTCTCATCTTACTGTCTTTAAAGCCTTGAGCAAGTTATTGATCTTGCCCTCTGATTTGTCATTTGTAAGATGAGGATAAGGAAGAGATGGTTGTTGTGTGGAACCAATGAGATTCACACACAGGAATATCTTAGAATAGTGCCTGACACAGAGAAACCTGTCTGCACTCTCTGCTCTGATTAGTAGCATCCACTTTATGACAGTGAAATGGAAAATTATGTCTGAAACCCATGAGGCAGGTAGTAGTACCAGATAAGATCTTGACGATAGACCATAGCTACAGAGCCTTCTCACATGGAGGGGATATGTTTCTCCCATCAGGCAGATCAGAGGGCAGGTCATAAATGACTCTTTGCCTTCCTGACTTTAGGAAAAGGGGAGGGATGGATGGTGATCTGCCTCTTGAATTCTCTGGCTTCTGCTCTCCAAACACCTCATCCTCAGGGGCAAGAGATGGCCACAGTAAGTGGAACTGAGTGGAATAGATACATTCCTCTAAAATATGTTAACCCAAAATAAAGTGTTTAAAGAGAGTGGTCAGTAAAGGTCAATTGTGCTGTTCTTTAGGTATGATGCTGGAATCTTCACTGTTTTTAATAGACACATGTGTATATGTCTGTGGCATAAAGGACTCTTCCTTGCCAGTTAAAAATAGCACCTCTGCATTTCAAAGATAAAATAATCAAATAACAACAGCAATAAGTTATATTTTGAAATCATAAGAAAACACAGATGGTATGCTGTTACAAATATTTTTAACGGTAACTATATCTATGTTTTAAAAGCCCTTTAACATTTAGCTCAATGTGTACTGTGTGGGACTGTGTATGTTACTGATTACAACAGTTTCTGGCATCAGATGTCAGGGACCTGGGTCCTGTGCTGGCTCTGTCACTTGGTAGCTGTGTGTCTTTAGGCTTCTATTTCCTTATCTGTAAATAGGAATGTGATTCACAGTATCCACTTCACAGAAATGTGAAAATAAAATGAGGTTATATAACATGTGCAAAGGACTCGGCACAGTGCCAGACACACTTAGCCCTGGGGACGGGTTAGCTTCTATTCCCTGGGGAGATGTCCTATAGAGCATCACTTGGAATCCAAGCAAAGAATAAGAGAGCAGTAATAGAGTCCCAAGATTACCCTAAATCACTGTATTGAATATGGAGGCTGATGGGATCCATGTGTTCCCTTACAGCTAAGAAAAATTTTCCATAAATCCCTAATTCAACCTGAAGTGTAGTAGGATTTCATAATAAAGGTCAACCTGAGGTGGAAAGATCAATGCCTTTTAAAAAATAGATCTGCTTAGATCAGTGGTTGCCAGAGAGTAGAAGGAGGAGTTGACCACAAAGAGACAGGAGGGAATTTTGAAGAGAGATAGAAGGGTTCTATATCTTGATCGTGGTGGTGGTCACAGACTGTATGCACTTGAGAAAATCCATAGAACTAAACACTGAAGAGGGTGTATATTTTACTGTAGATAAATTATTCTGTAATTTTTTAATGTAAAAATTGTATGATTATTAATAAACAGTCTAATACAAAAAAAGACATAAAATACAGAGAAGTAGATTTTTGCTAATAAATTTTCATCTTCATTATGATGTCTCCCCCAACGATACATATTGTCATGAAGATCTAACCATATATAATTGGCCAGAAGAAATATTGTAGCAGTAATGAGAGTCACAGACTCTGCATTTATTAGCATTCATTCGTGCCCTTGACTAGAATTATATCTAATTACTAGAAGCCATGTTAATTCTCATGCCAGTTTAAGAACTTAAGAGTGCAAAACAGTGAGAGTTACAGCCCTACTCATAGGATCTCATCAACAATTCAACCATGGCAGGAAATTTCTATCCATATACTATTCACGTCTGTACACCCTTTTAAAACCAACCTAGATTTAAGATGTGGGAAAATGGAAAATGATTCCCCAAACTCTGGAACTGTACAACTCTAACTAGGAAACTAGGGATTCCCTGGTGGCTCAGTGGTAAAGAACCCATCTGCAGTGTAGGAGACCTGGGTTCAATCCCTGAGTCAGGAAGATCCCCTGGAGGAGGAAGTGGCAACCCACTCCAGTATTCTTGCCTGGAAAATCCCATGGTCAGAGGACCCTGGAAAGCAACAGTCCGTGGGGTCTCAAGAGTCAGATACGCCTTAGTGACTAAACAATAACAAAGCGGATAGCAACCTAAAATTTTCTCCCCCACTCTTTCACCCACTCATCCCCATACAGACTTCATGACCAACTACCTTCCTCCTACTCTCCCTTCCTCTCTTGCCAGTCCTTCATACCTGTTTCAGCCATAATAATGAAAGAATTCATGTTGCTCAGTGATTGGCCATGCAACGTGTTTATTCTTGCAGAAAACAGGTTATATAACCTCAGTTCAGTTCAGTCGCTCAGTCCTGTCCAACTCTTTGCGACCCCATGAATCGCAGCATGCCAAGCCTTCCTGTCTATCACCATCTCCCGGAGTTCACTCAGACTCACGTCCATCAAGTCCGTGATGCCATCCAGCCATTTCATTCTCAATTGTCCCCTTCTCCTCCTGCCCCCAATCCCTCCCAGCATCAGAGTCTTTTCCAGTGAGTCAACTCTTCACATGAGGTGGCCAAAGTACTGGAGTTTCAGCTTGAGCATCATTCCTTCCAAACAAATCCCAGGGCCGATCTCCTTCAGAATGGACTAGTTGGATCTCCTTGCAGTCCAAGGGACTCTCAAGAGTCTTCTCCAACACCAAAGTTCAAAAGCATCAATTCTTCAGCACTCAGCCTTCTTCACAGTCCAACTCTCACATCCATATATTACCACTGAAAAAACTATAGCCTTGACTACACGGACCCTAGTCGGCAAAGTAATGTCTCTGCTTTTGAATATGCTATCTAGGTTGGTCATAACTTTTCTTCCAAGGGTAAGCATCTTTTAATTTCATGGCTGCAGTCACCATCTGCAGTGATTTTGGAGCCCCAAAAAATAAAGTCTGACACTGTTTCCCCATCTATTTCCCATGAAGTAATGGGACTGGATGCCATGATCTTTGTTTTCTGAATGTTGAGGTGTAAGCCAACTTCTTCACTCTCCTCTTTCACTTTCAAGAGGCTTTTTAGCTCCTCTTCACTTTCTGCCATAGTTCCTAGTGATGCTTTCTAAGGCCCACTTGACTTCACATTCCAAGATGTCTGGCTCTAGATGAGTGATCACATTATCATGATTATCTGGGTCGTGAAGATCTTTTTTGTACAGTTCTTCTGTGTATTCTTGCCACCTCTTCTTAATATCTTCTGCTTCTGTTGGGTCCATACCATTTCTGTCCTTTATCGAGCCCATCTTTGCATGAAATGTTCCCTTGGTATCTCTAATTTTCTTGAAGAGATCTCTAATCTTTCCCATTCTGTTGTTTTCCTCTATTTCTTTGCATTGATCGCTGAAGAAGGCTTTCTTATCTCTTCTTGCTGTTCTTTGGAACTCTGCATTCAGATGCTTATATCTTTCCTTTTCTCCTTTGCTTTTCACCTCTCTTCTTTTCACAGCTATTTGTAAGGCCTTCCCAGACAGCCATTTTGCTTTTTTGCATTTCTTTTCCATGGGGATGGTCTTGCTCCCTGTCTCCCGTACAATGTCACAAACCTCAATTCCATAGTTCATCAGGCACTCTATCTATCAGATCTAGGCCCTTAAATCTACTTCTCACTTCCACTGTATAATCATAAGGGATTTGATTTAGGTCATACCTGAATGGTCTGGCAGTTTTCCCTTTCTTCAATTTGAGTCTGAATTTGTTAATAAGGAGTTCATGATCTGAGCCACAGCCAGCTCCTGGTCTTGTTTTTGTCGACTGTATAGAGCTTCTCCATCTTTGGCTGCAAAGAATATAATCAATCATATAAGCTCTTCAAGCTAAAAATTTGGGAGATCTGGTCTTAGACCAAGTTCCACCTACTCCCTAGAGGTTTTTGATCTTTTAGAAGCCACATAGCTTCTCTGAGATTTATGATTGCTCATTTACTTGATTATTTTAAGGCAAAGAATAAGAAATAAAGGTACTGCCAAATATGTTAATTCTCTGGATAGTCACAGAAGTAAGTTTGGCAATAGTTGTGAAGCTTCTCCCAACAGAAAAGTATTCAGTTAAGCCATTAATAATGGCGTTGGGCTATAGTGTGGATGTGGGTGGAGTGTTGAAGCCTGGTTAACTTGGGGCCACCTTTCAAGCTGTCAGCTGTGTCACCAGGCTCACAGTGAGATGTATATGAAATGGGATCCTGGGGAAGAGGAAGCCATCAAAGGCATCTGCAAATCTAAAAAGGTTTCTCTTGTTCTGTGGATTAACATCACCGTAGGAAAATCTTTGAATTTCATTGACTCAATGTTTTGTTTTTAAGCACTTTGCGTAATGGGGTACAGAAATCTAAGTGCCAGCATTCAAGTTGGAAGTTAACACCCTGGAAAGATGAATGGAAGAGCTGCCAGTCTGCTAATACCACCTGACTTCAGGCTCTAAAACAAAACCTGCCACTGAGTTTCTTGCTTCTAGAATTTCTTTCACAGCTCTAATCATAAAGACTTTTTAATATACTTCTTTGACTTTTTCTCTGAAGTGAAAAATACAGGTTCTGAGGTCACAACTACCCAAGAGGAAGGTACATTCTCAATGTGGAAGTTTCTATTGATCTGCTTTTCAAGGCCATTGTTTTGCCCCTTATGGGATGGAGTTGCAGCCAGGCAGAGTCCTTACACACATACCGGCCTTGAATTCTTTCTCTTATGGAGTTACCTTAGTTTCTTTTATCTTAATGAGTCAGACAAATACCTTTCATTCTACAAATCCTATCATTTTACAAAGACTAATGATGAAAAATCCAAAACAACCTCAAAGTTAAGATGCCAGACTAAAGTTCACTGTTTGTAGGTTGGAAAGCTATTCCTACTTATTTTTGGTTAAGCCTTGAATACAAAAATGTTCCTATCTCCATTGATATAAAATCTACAACAAAGAATTAGGGCATTTAAGGGTTGATTACTTACCATTTCATCAGTTCTGAAGGTAGACCCTTTATAGGCTCTCTACGCACAACCCGCAAGTCTTTCTACTTTAGAGTGCCCCTGATCGAGGGGGTGAAGTATTTGAGAAAAATAACTCAGCTCTCCTGTATTTTCATGCATTGTTATAAAGCCCTGACCCTCCCAAACTTGTACATTTGTAATTTAATAATCATGAGTGGTTCCTCTAAGGTTATTATCCCTGGCAGAATTATTTCCACTTTATTCTCAGTCCTGTTGATTTTTTTTCCCCCTCTAAAATTTACCAGGCCAGTTCACAGATGGCTAACAGTCCCCAGGGGCCATCTCCCATTCATTCTGACCTGTGTCATTCCTCTTTGGAGAAGCCATTGAGCAGAGCTCTTAGAACCTCAGTTAAATGCCTTAGTTAAAAGATAACCCCTAACCAGTGGGAATACAAAATGGTAGAGCCACTATGGAAAACAATATGATAGTATCTCAAAAAATTAAATATAGAATTACCATGTGATTTAATCATCTCACTTCTCAGTATATACCCGAAAGAACTGGAAGTAGAGATTTGAAGAGAAATTTGCGCAACAGTGTTCATAGCAGCATTATTCACAATAGCCAAAAGGCAGAAGCCACCCAAGTGTCCGTCAACCTATAAATGATAAACAAAATGTGGTCTCTAGACATACATGGGAATATTATTCAACCTTTAAAAGGAAAGAAATTCTGACACATACCACAACATGGATACACTTTGAAGACATTATGCTAAATGAAATAAATCAGACGCAAAAGAACAAGTATTGCATGCCAAGTCACTTCAGTCATATACGGCTCTTTGAGACCCCATGGACTGTAGCCCACCAAGCTCCTCTGTCTGTGGGATTCTCCAGGCAAGAATACTAGAGTGAGTTGCCATGCCTTCTTCCAAGGGATCTTCCCACCCCAGGGATATTGCATGATTCCCCGTACATGAGATACTTGGGATGGTCAAATTCACAGAGCTAGAAGGTAGAATGATGGTTGTCAGAAGCTGGAGGAGGAGATAATGAGGAATTATTCTTTAATGGGTACAAAATTCCAGCTTGCTATGGTGGATAAGTTCTGGACATGGATGGTAGGGATGTCCATGTTAGCACAAGTTCGTATGCCCGACGTACAGTGAGTCCAAACACACCGAAACATGAGAGTTTAGAGCAGAGAAAGGTTTATTGCAGGGCAATGCAAGTAGACAAGTGACTCATGCCCTAAAAAGCCCTGAGCTCACCAAAGGTTTTGTCAAAGCATTTTTAAAAGCCAGGTTTTGGGGTGGAGTCTCCAAGTATTGATCAGCTCTGCACAGTTCTCTGGCCAGCTGATGGTGAGGTAGCCAGGTGATGTCACAGGATTGACATTATCAGTCCTTAAATTCCAGGAGGCCTGGGGCTATGTACTCATGGTCATCAAGTAGTTAACATCAAGTCTTCCGTTTGGTGGAGGGGTTTTCACATATGTAAAATACCTCAGGAAACGTGCATCAAATACTATTATCTAGGTACTTCAGAGAGGAGCTAAAGCAGAGGCTATGGGGGAAGGCCTATCATGGGAAGCCACCATAGGGTCATGCTCAGTTATAGTTACGCAACAATATAAGTGTACTTAATGCTGTACTTAAAATGGATGAAATGGTAAATTTTATGTTATATGTATTTTATCATAATTTTTTTTAATTACAAAAGAAATGTAGCCCCTGAACTGTGGAGATAACCCTGGAAACGAACAAACAATGGGTTAGTGCCAAATTAAGCGATAGGTGTGTCATGACACACTGTTCTCCTCTCCCCTTTCCTTTTACACCTCCACCCATCATCCGTCTTGACGCCTTAAGAACAATAATCCACACCGCGGCTTTCTCTCTTCTGCCTCAACTTGTCATCTTCTCCATCTCACCTTGGCTAATTGCCCAGACTTCTGTTATATCAGAACTACTTGTTCATTTCCTTTCTCACCCTCCTTTCCCTTATATTTGACTTTAAGTCCTACATCTTCCTTCCTGTAATCTCTTGAATGTGATTTAGAGCTAACCTGAAATAATCCATCTGTTTTAGTTGACACTAAAGACACCTAATCTGAAAGAAAACTACTGAAGTCAGTGACTTCTCAAGTTTCCTTTTGGTTCTAACCTTAAAAACAAAACAAGACATTCTGCTGTTACCACACTATAAAATGTATGTCATGGGGCCCAATGTTAATTAATCTGACCCTCCAAAAGTACCAGCTCTTTTTGAAATTCTAAAGCAATATTTACAACCAATACCTCAGTTAGGTTTCTTCCTTTCTACTAGAATGTCAGCATAGACCATCCTTGGGTTTAATTATTATATAACTTGTAGCTTCTCATTGTGAAAAACACTTTGAGCAAAACAAAGGCAAAGTAAAGAAAAAGACTAGGAATTGCCCATAATTCTATCCCTCAGAGATAAACAGTGTTAACACTTCAGTGTATATTTTTCCAGTGTGTTTAATTTTTTAAGACCAAGAAGAAAGAGCTTTCTGGAGTCAAATTTCACATGAAAGGGAATGCTGTGTGCCCAGGGACGTTTAAGAA